>CM061531.1:2455436-2471904 GCA_030545055.2 Neoaliturus tenellus
GGTTTCTGCTATACGTATGCCAGTCGTGTAAATAAGCTGCACAAATATCACACCTTTCTTGCGGTATTTCATTTCTTTTTAGGTTAGAAATTCCAGTCATCACCATGTAGCCACCGCTTTCTACAAATTCTGTCATGTCCTCACACGCAAAAAAACCACAGTCTTTGCAAAACTTAAGATTTTCATTTCTAAAAACATACGCAAAATAATTGGTGTAACCATTTCTTTCAAAATCAAACTCCTTAATTAAAATTTTAATTTTTGGTGGTGCACCAGACTGATGCACCACATAACGGAACAATTCAGTTTCATCGGAAATTTTTTCCAAACACAATTGTTGAAGACTGGAAGGAGTCATCTCGAAGTGTGTGTCTCCTGGCTACGCTAAACTGAGACTGAGCAACCTCCTCAAAACCCAATGCTTGGTTAAAATTACCCCCACCACTTTTTTAGTGGGTCAAGGTCAAATAAAATTACCCTGTGAGCGGGGGATAGAGCACTAAGTGATATGTTATTCCAGTATCACAGAGTGCTCTATCCCCCGTTCTGTTTTTTCCACATACCAAACAGCTAATCCGTGTTCAAGTCCAATTCACACAAAATAAAAGATTTTATTACTTACATTCCTAAAATTTGTTCATTACCATCATCAACCTGCTCAGGACTTCGAATCACTAGATATTCAGAATTATTATTTTTATTTTGCAGTTGTCTTTCAAGAAATTTAATTTTTGATTCCAACAAGCAGATGTAATCAGAAGCGGCTGTCAGGGTGTCAAGCTTGCTGGAACGTTTGCTGATTTTAGGCACTAACAACTGCAAACGGAACATTGCCGCTCGCTCCTTGTAGTTACGCTTTTGATCCGCCAACCGTTTCATATATTTACTTTTTAAATTTCTGTCCAATTCACCCTTGACCAACTCACTCCTCAAAATACTAGTTTCTTCACCATCATTGGAAGGTCCAGGTTCTGGGGACACATTTCTGACCAACTCACTCCTCAAAATACTGTTTTCTTCACCATCATTAGAAGGTCCAGGTTCTGGGGACACCTGTTGTTCAGGTGAACAATAATTTTTATATTCCACCAGCATCGGAGCATATACATGCCCCGATGGTAAACGCTGCAATTCCAGGTCTCCAACAAACGGATTGATACTGCACATTACGTCTGACAAATTGAAACGTTCAAGGCAGAATGAGCTTAGTGAGTGGGTATAAGAGTTCAGTAATGGTGGGGGAACCCTGTTGTCACATGATCATTGACTGGTTTACCTTGAAGCTAAACATCAGTTTAATACAAAAAGGTTTTTTGCTATAACTTTTTCTTCACCATCCAGGACACTGGTTTGGGACGTGTCTGAATAATGTTTTTTTTTAAGAAAAAAAAAACATTATCCCCAGGTTAAGATATTATATAAATGAACTATTTTTTTTTTTTTTTTTTTTTTTTTTTTTTTTAATAGCTCATTTATATAATACCCCCCTCCCTTATTTCAAGAGGGTGAAGAAATAATTTGGAAAAACAAAATTTAATAAACTTTAATTTGGAAAAAGGAAATGTTTGGAAAACAAAATTTAGAAAATTAAACAAAATTTAGAAAATTAAACAAACAGTCTTACTGATTGCATTACTCCTGCAAACGCCACACAGTCCTCAGCTTGTTTAAAACTTTAACACGTATCAAGTACCCTCTGTTGGTCATAAATCTAGGAACAATGAATTTTTTAGCAACCCTTACATGAACGTTCTGGTCTTTATGCCTCATCAAAAACAGGTGAGGTTTCACACAAACGTGTGCTCGAAAGAAATATTTTTCACCAGCATAGAGTCTTTGATAACGTACCTTGGGAATCTGTGTGGTTTTCTTAGGGGCAATGTTAAGCGAACATGAATCAAGAGTGCTCCGATTGGATGCTGTTTTGCGGTCGAAGTGATAGCGGCACAACTCCTCGCCGCTCACAGCCCACCTGGTGCATTTTTGATTTACTTTCGCTCCAGTTATCCAAACATAATTACATTGGCGTTTCGGTGCCGCTGCCTTCTTTACTGTTTTTTTCAGACCAGAATTAATTTTACTTACTTTATTGTTTGTGGGTTGCTCCACTTGAAGGTCATTGGAAGTGGAAGGGAAAGAAGTTAAATTTAGTTCGGGTTTGGAAGGGCTATGGACGGGAGAGATAGGATCAAAGGTGGAAAAATAATTTTTGATAGGAGTAGATGGCTTGGAAGGTGACCTCCGTTCCTTCGGCTTCTCGAAGATTTCCTCGTCCGAGTCCAAATTGATGGTTACCAGGCCGGGATCCACACTACTTCCACTTGCCACGGTTGTGACTGTTGGTGTTGTCACAGTACACATAGCTGTCACCGTGGTCAAAATTGTGCGAAGCATAGTGCTGGCAGTGATGGTAGAGGAAGCGCCGGGTCTCAGGTCCACAATAATTTTTTGAGGCGAAGCAGTCGTGGTTGGCGGCAGTGGAATCTGCGAAACATCAAGAATCGGCATTGAAAGGGACGAGGCGGTAGGCATTGGAGCGGAGGTCACAGCAGGCGAAGTGGTCGGCATTGGAGCGGAGGTCACAGCAGGCGAGGCAGTTGGATAATTCTTGATGCGAACACCCATGGTCACGAGAGCGGTGTAGAGTCGGCTAGCAGGCTGCAAGTCTGAAAGCAGAATGAAGCAGCTCGCGACCCATTGGAATATTCCAGCACACTATGTGGTGGGGGCAAACAAGTCTGTTACGTAATACCCGGATCTACTTATGTAACCAAGTGGCCAAACGTGCCAATGGAAAAGTACCTGAGGCCTCCACCTCCCCCTCGGAGGGGGGGGGGGGGGCGCAGTTTTCGTCCGGAGCAAAAAATTTTTGGTCAAGGTCAAAATCCAAAGAAAAAAAAAATTTCGGGGGGGGGGGGGTCACCTACCCCTAGGACTTTAACTCTTGGATGGCTGCTACCCTTACTTATGTGTGAATATCAAATAAAATATTTTACCACTGCCCAGACAACCAACACTTTAACGCATATCGCTCTAAGTCCTGCGAGCTCTCAGGACTTTGGCAAAAATCCGCCAAGTGTTGGCTGACTGTGACTACATGTGGAACAAAAATTATTTTATTTTTTTATTCACACACAAATATAGGTCAAGGTCATCCAAGAATTAAAAAGAAATTCCCCCGAGGCCTAAGACCGCCGGCGGTCAAAGGCCTCGGGGGAATCTCACAACTTAGGGGGAGGTGAAAAATAAAAAAATAATTTTACTTAATTTTGAGTTTCCATAAGGGAAACATGCTACAATAATTTTGGTTCCCCTAACGGGAATCATAAGGTCATGCTAATCATGACCTGGGCCCCATCTTAACCGATAAACTGACATAAAGCCTAACGTACCGGACAGTGTCAGGACCCGGTGCTTCGTGCTGAAGGATGCCAACCACCCGTATGTTTCCAGTGACGAGTGATGAGGCCCAGCAGCGCCCTTGGTCCGAAAACCTAAGGGTGGATCCCCAGGGGCCTACCCCCAGGCTCGTTAAGCACCATACTACTGTTGTTAAAAAATAATTATTGAGGCATGCTAAGCCTCCAAAAGAAATTATTTTACGGAGGCTTCTAAGCCTCAAACCTAACACTTTAACTGCCAATTTACAGAGGCTAATCCTCCAATATACGAATTTAGAAAATATTTTTTCTTAGGGACAACCTGTGGAAGATTAGTACAAAGAAATATTTTACAACACAAAACTTAAACATAGGGGGATTCATGTTACAAAAAATAAGAAATTTTTACTTAATTTTGAGTTTCCACAAGGGAAACATGCTAAATAATTTTGGTTCCCAATGGGAATCATAAGGTCATGCTAATCATGACCTGGGCCCCATCTTAACCAGTACACTGACATAAAGCCTAATGCAATGCACTGACATAAAGCCTAATGTACCGGTCAGTGTCAGGGCCGACACTTCGTGCTGAAGGATGCCAACCACCCGTATGTTGCCAGTGACGAGTGATGAGGTCCAGCAGCGCCGCTGGCACAAGGCCTAACGGTGGATCCCCAGGGGCCAACCCCCAGGCTCGTTAAGTGTCATACTATTGTTGGTAAAAAATAATTCTTGAGGCATGCTAAGCCTCGAAAAAAAATTTAATTTTACGGAGGCTTCAAAGCCTCAAACCTAACAGTATAACTATTTACATAGGCTAAGGAAGCCAAAAATTTATAAAAACTAATTTTAGGGACAACCTGTGGAAGATTAATACAAAGAATTATTTTTCTAAACACAAGACTTAGACTAACACCAACCTGTGGAAATATTAGCACACACAAATATTTTTCACTGCACAACACTTTCACTAAATCACAACCAACACCGAGCACCAAGCAGCAAGCACAAAATAAAATTATTTCCTAACACTACACATGCCATGCCTTAGACTAGAAAAGAATTCCCAATATAATGCGGCGCCAACATTACATTGCGAATCCTGTAGGGCAGAGCTTCAACCACTCAGCTGAAGTGTTTGAAAGCAACTGCGAGGAAGCTAAGCCTCAGAGAACCGAAGCTGAGCCGGTCAGGAGTGGGGGAACCGGACCTGGTTACGTAAACAGGCAGACCTCGACACGTACTTGTTTGCGGCATTGGACAATCTCCAAGAGCCACACCTGAATACATTACTAACCGGATCTCATTATGCAACACGTATCAAGGTATGGCAACGCCTCGGGCTATGCCACCTCCTCCTCCCCCCGGGGGGGGGGGGGGCGGGGGGGGGGCGCACTTTTCGTCCGGAGCCGGGGGGGGGGGGGCGCACTTTTCGTCCGGAGCCGGGGGGGGGGGGGGGAGGGGGAGGGGTCTTGGGACTTAGAATATTTTCGGTCCAAGACAGTTGCAGTATAGAATAATATTTCATTTCATTTTATTTTGTCTCTCTCAGCTCAGCCTACAGTCAGTGTTGGTTGGGAACAAATTTAATTTTGTCTCCGGTATCGCTTGCGGATTACATAACACTTATATAACCAACCCATGTCTGCCGTCTTGCCTCTAAAAACAAGTCAGTTACTCGGCAGCCTTCTCCCACGACGCATGGTATACGCTGCGCCTTAACGCTACCAGACTTTCTGTGAGTAAAATTTCAATTTTTACATCATTCCCTCTTATTATATAACTTGGCAAAAATATATCGCTACCTGTTTGCTACAAAATTAATTTTTATTTAGCTCTACAAGCCTCCTAATATTTTCGCAGATGAGTTTAAATATTTTAACCTCATGATTAAATTTTGTTCCACACTGGTGGATTTTGAACTTAGCTGCAAAATTGAACCATGCACATCTTGTACAATAATTTTTTTTCATTTAGCTCTACCTCTTTATTAACCTAACAATAAGTATTTTCTCGAACTTAAATTTTATACTAGTCTCGCTGTTATTTTTTCTACACAGTACGTGTTAATACTTGGACAGTTCGCAGCAAACTGTTTCTAAACATAGCAACACCAGACCGCATTACCCCCACCACTACAGCCCTGTTCCCCCACTACTTCCAGCTTAGGTGCTACAATTGACTGAGTTTTTCAGTTTTATACTAACCTTACTGTGAGACACAGCTATGGCTGAAACTTTGCGAGAAAAATTATTAAGAGTAAAATTTTTGCTGGCAAAGCAAAATAATTCTGTTAGGGTGTCCAAGACTTCCACTTTGACAAAAATGAAACGCTGCCTTAGGAATAATCCAAAATTTTACTCAAGGGACACCAAGATCACTATGGATGATAAAATGTTTCAAAAACTTTTAGACGAGCTAACTTTTGCCAGTAAAATAACGCTGGTGACTCCAATTCCAGACTAAGTGTCAAGGTCACTTAGAAATTAATAAAAAAATTTATTTTCTTAACAAATATTTCCACTCCAAGTAACGGAGGTCCAGCAAAAGAACAAACTCGGATGAGTTGTTGGAAAAAAAATAATTTTTTTATTTTTTCGCATCTGACCACTTTACCCCCACCACGCGGTCTGGTACCCGGACGGCGCGGTGCTGTCCAGTCAGTCGGCGTCCGGCTCCCGCACGGTGATGACACCACCACCGTCGGCTGTTCGCAATTTTGTTTCCAGTTGGGCTTCGGGTTTCTCCAGTGGGTAAGTGGAAATAAAAATTATTTATTTTTTTAGTTTTAAGAGTGGGGTTGCTGGGGTTCAGGTCAATGGCCTCTGAGGAATGCCTTACGTCACATTTGGTAGGATTTTCGGTCTGGTCGCTGGGAAAATAAATTTTTCTTTGCACTTTTGTGGTTTCTCGTGGATTTTCACTCCACAGCCGAATACTAGGAACCACAAGAGTGCAAAGAAAAATTTTTTTGTCTTTCCGCGTGACCTTGACCTTAATTACGTCAATGACGTCATTATGGTGACGTCAGCGGTGATGACGTCGTCATGACGTCATTTCTATTACGTCATACCTATGACGTCATAGATATGACGTCATCGATGACATCACCGATGACGTCATTCGTGACGTCAGTGACCTTGGTGACGTCAGCATTCCTCAGGGGTCATTGACCTGAGCCAGCAGCCCTACTTTGCCACTACTTTAGAACTTACACTCTGGCACTATCAGCGTCAGCGAAATTCCATGTTGATGTGCCCATAACTTTCGTTGGAACTTAAACATAAAATCTAATCGCAACGTAAGCAGTGGGCTCGCCTATAATTTACATTATAACAATCTCAATAAAATATAAACTTTTACGATTAATAATGGAGCTGCAATAATGGAAATTTAATAGCTTCAATTAAAATTCAACATTTTAGCATTAATTAAAATAAATTAGTTACACGTCCTTATAGATAGTTAAATTCTTTTTAATGAAATCTCAAAATTACTCATAATGGTACACACATTTCTATTTCTATCGTGTCCTCGTTAGGATTCTAAATTGGGCACTACGTTCGATAAAAACGACTGTAAGGCACTGTAGGAGCACAAATAAAAATTTTAGTCGGGTGTTATTTTTTATTGACTTCTCTCTGAAAACAGTGCTTATTAAATACACGACAAGTTAAATAAAAATTAATTTGGAAACTGTCAGCTGCAATAAAAGAACTAGAGCCTACAGAAAGGGTTTAGATAATTTATGAATCCTATCGTCATCGATGTTTCTCTGTAGCTGTCATGTTATATCGATGCGCGAGTCAACAGATCAAAGCCATAACATTTCTGTGTGACGTTTGATTTAATCGGGTCAAATTCAAAAATAAAAACGATTAATTATTACACTTTGAATGTAGTTTGTGTTTGAGGGTATTGCTTGTGTGTTCAACTATATTTATATTTAAACCAGGTTGATATCTTTCATATTTGGCATTAAGAACTCGTCTATACACGTAGATAACCAGTACTTGATCATGTCTTTGCGAGGTAACTCATGAATGAAAATCAGTTGTTATTATTGAATGCAGTAAACAGATGTTGGTAAAAAAACAAAAAACCCTTACCTAGGATCCATATTACTGGTCCAAAGCCCTGAAACCGTTTGAGATCAAGTCCAACTTTATATAAAAAATGGTTTGTTTTTTAAAGACCTACATACGATGTTCGACACGACGTATTTTGCAATTAGATTTTTTCCCGTTTTAAGAGTTTAATTATGCCAAACAATTAATTAATTTTCAAAATGTTCAAATTTTAGGGCAACTGACGATTTAAAGATGTTTGGATCTCCCTGTACATAAGTATCAAGATGAGTTTGAACCTTTTGTAAAAATAATCAGTGAAATAATAAATTTCAAACAAGGTGTACTCGACCAATCTTTAAATTGGTCCCTTCCGACTAAAAAGTGCCATTTTGGGGCGTTTAAGAGAGTTGAAAATAAAATAAACCATTTCCGTGATGTCGATTAAAGGGGGTTCAAGTTGTAACGAAGGATCTAGCTCATTCGGTTAAAGTATAACGATAAAGTATAAGCCTTTTAAAGTATAACAATAACGTTGTGTTTTTCTTAAATATCGTAATAATTTAAAACAAATATGAAAATTGTGTCCTGTTGGCCCAGCTCACCCTGTATGTACACGAAAGACTAGTGAGCGTCCATATGTTTGATCGTAATATACTGTTGTACTCGTTGTGAAGGCAAGGGGTGATGGTCCCTGTTACCATCTACCATGTGAGTCTTGCTAGTCTGTCTTGGTGTGTTTGTTTGCACTTTCAATTGTAATTATAATGGGAAAGCTACAAACAGTTTATGTTGTTGATAATGTAGACGGTCTAATTATAATTAAATTTCTGTATGTTCCATCACTAAACACAATAGAGTTCTGCAAAACTTTACCTTAATTATAATTTTCATTTTCATTGATGCTGCTAGTATCCTTTTTCTAAGGTTGTGTCAATTAAATATAGAACAACCCAGCGTTCATATTTTCCAAAGACGATGAAATTCCCTGAAGACTTGTACTAGTGATAACTCAAAACAAACTGTGTTAGGCAAAGAAAGAATCAACAAACATACGTTCTCTGGAGTCTGGCATAACTCAATTTGCATCACAAAGTGACAAAACAAGTTAGGCCAAGTTCATCTCCCTCGCTCAAGTGTCAGATATACAGCTCGTAAATACGTTCTTTGAGAGGTTCCATGGTTTAGAACGCATGATTACATTTACTTTTAAATTAAATATCATAAAATGGAAACTAATTGATAAACATGTTACAGCTAAACCATATTTATACATAATTATTAATTTTCAAACAAAAATCATACATATTTTTTCACAATACTACACCCAGAACGGCCATTTTCTATCTTTTAAGTCTGCAAAGCTGGTGATTATTGTGGTCTTTTAAAGTAGTATAACGAAAAAGTTGGGGTTTTTTTAAATATCGTTAAACATTAAATAAATTAAAAAATTTAATAAATTAAATTAATTTAATAAATTAAACGTTAAATAAATTAAAACAAATACGAAACATGTTTACTCAATACGACCAACAGACTAAATTTTAAGGCAAGATGTTGACATTTCATTTATTCAACTTAAATATCAGTCTCTTAAGGAATATAGAAATTTAGATGTAAGTCAACAATTGAACATAAAGCTTGAGTAAACGAGTTAGAGCGAATACAAGCGAACCGAACGTTCGCCGTGGTGTACAGGAGTTCGAGAATAGGAGAAGAGTAAAAGGCTCAAAAGTAAAAAGGAAATTTTAAATAATTATTTTTAAATTTGTTATTATTTTTATATTTTTGCTATTTGATGAAAACTTTTCTATCACTCGGACTGGGACTATTTTTCTTTGGTTAAACGCAATTTTTGCGTATGTGATGGCGCTCAATAAAAAGCTATCTCCGTGCTTGTGATGAAAACTAAGGCCTGTTACACACTTAAGTGGCACATCTGCTACGCGGTGACGCTGCACGCGACTGCTACGCCACGCGTAAACTAACCAATGGCTTTTAAACGGGAGCTTACATACAACAATAGCGCCATCCGCGCCAAGCCTATGCAAGATGCGCCACTTCAATGTGTAACAGTCCTAATACTACCAACAATAATCAAAATAGATCACTTATAAAACTCTCCACGCCCGTTGAATAACAAAATACCCCGTCACAGCAGACCTGCGTACTCAGCGAATTTCCTAATTGGTAATGTTAATATTGACCAGAGATGAACCTGATAACCGGCTTTTATCACGAGCCTCTACTTAAAGCCTCCATAGAAATGGGGCGAGTATATATTATTATGGGCCCGTCGACAAGTCTTGGGCCTCCAAAATATCACACCGGATTAATCAATGTCCAGCGTGTGGCAACAGAATGGTAGAAGTGAACCGAAGAGCAATCGTGGTATTGGGATTTAATCAGTTACAGTCTAAAATCATGCTAGCGAGAACTTACTGATTAAATGGGATCCAACTGGGTTTACCGAGTGTCATTGAACACTTGTTCTAATATTGAATATTAATTGTTAGTCACGCATTTATAATCGTTTATATTTTATTAAAAATGGTAGAACTCTTTATTAAAAAAAGTTTAATTTACTTTAGGAGTCACAGTAGACTGCACTGCTCCCTGATGGAATTAACAGTCAAGTAGTTCAGTAAATCGCCGACAGATGGGCTTAGGCATGTCCAGTGTCGGCAATGCAGTTCAAGTTGCTGGACTGGCCGCGTCATAATAATAATATAAGGCTGCTTTCACACTGGCGACTTTTGCGGCAGCTACAATTGTCGCTGTCGTTGTTTACGCCACCAGCTGCATTTTGGATTATTGAAACAAGATTCTATGTTCGGTGGTGTAGATAATTTAGTTGCTTTTCTTATCACTGTCGCGTTGTTATCGTTCATATGTTTTAGTAAAAATCATAAATTATTTTACATTGTAAATTATGATTTATCCAAAGACCTACAAAACATTAAAATAGCTTTATATAATGTTTTATATAATAAAAAATATTTTTATGAATCAAACAAAATAGACGATTGCTAGTGTTTAATAATTATATGACAATAAGCTGTAATGTAGTGATTTATATAAAAACGATTGGACTAACCTTTCAAGGTTGTCTGCCGTTATGTTAATTATGTATCTTTCACTACGATAACTGTGTGTTTTTTATGAAATTGGGGCAACCCCTAGGTGGGCAGAGGAACTTCATAAATTATTATCGAATTAAAGTAACCCAAACGGGGGGCATGGGGGTGGAGCCCCCATCGAGCCGTAGGCGAGTATTCATTATAATATTGCTGCCCTAAGTGTATTCAAGATTTTAAATATCTACGTACTGGTGGTTTCGTCCACAAATATCATATTGACAGTAAACTCTTTAGAAAACTCCGCCGGCTGGTCCAGAATAATTGATTGCAGAATTAAAAATAATGCTTCCTCTTTGATAGAATAGAATTTTAAAAGTAATTGGGTGGATCAGTATATGAATATCCAGGTGAAGCTCATCTCCCTTGAGCTTTTCAACACCTTGTCATCTTCTGGGCTCATAAAGCAAGTCGACCGCGACTTATTTATCTGCTGGACTGCGTCTAAATCCCCTATGCCAATCATCCATCAAGCCTTCAAAATTGAAGGTTTCTCTTGGGTTTGGAGCTTTTGGATTGCAAAGGATCTATGTTTTCCTGTCACCTTGGGAGCGGACTTTATTCAGCGCACTGGGTTGATTTTGGATTCAGGTGGAGGCCAGTATGATACTTCAGGTTTTCTCGGCTGGTGTCTATCCCTTCCTCTGACAATGTGGCTGGGTTCGCTGCTGCGATCAAGCCTGACACAGACAGTGAGACCACACTTGATCCGTTCATTAAGGCATCTGACTCAGGCGGAGGTGGACGCCATCAGAAAGCTCTGCAACCGTTTTCCTGACGTGCTGACGCCAAAACTGGTGATAACCGACCTCTTAGAATATAAAATTCGTTTGACGGACACTTGGCCGGTAAGACCCCACCTTCATAAACTGGCTCCACCTAAGATGGAAACCCTGCTTCAATGACTTTCTCAAAAATGGGGTGATCGAGCTTTGGCGCTCAAGCTTTCCTTGTGCCGAAGCCGAATGGCAGGTATCGCATGGTGCTTGACTACAAAAATTTGAACTCAAAAATTGAATTTGACTCTGTACCTCTTCCTGATTTGCACTCCTCTCTTTCCGTTGGTTCGGTAAGGCCAAATACTTCTCCGTTTCCGATCTCAACAAGGCTTATAATCAGATCCCATATTGAAGGCTGAGTCTAGACCACTGCTTTCTGTGTTTCGTGGAATCTTTATCAGTTCATTAGAGTTCCAATGGGCCTAGCTGTGGGGGCTCAGACTCTCAAAATAATTAATAAATTTATAATAAATTTAATCCGACTCAGTGGCGGCTCGCCCATAAGGACTCCCAGACGCCGCCCCTCCTAAAGAATTGATTAAAAAATCAAAATAAATAAACTAACAAAAATATTATTATTAGAATATTTAACAGAATGACAATTATATAGGTCATAAGTTGAAGATAGAAACAGATCGTACCAAAATAAATCCAAAATCGACGACGATTGTATCTCTAATTCTATCGCGGCCGGCCCGGGTCGGAGCGACGGACGCCGGCCACGGCGTCCTAGCGCTCTTGTAAAATCAAATGGAGACGCGCATACGCGCAGCTCACTCGCACAGGCACACCCAACGGCTGCTAATGCAACGCTCTGCCCGGCGCCCTAGGCTGCGCGCGCCACTGCTCCAGCCACTGCTACCAACCGAGCAGTGCCAAAAATGTGACTGTCAGTTCCCTCGCGATGCAGTCGTCCGTCTGGGTTCTGTTGTGAGTAATGTTGTACGTGTTGGTGTGTGATGTGTTGAAATAGTGAATTATATAGATTTGTGAGGAAATGTAAATGGTGATGTTGGAGATGAGCAACATTTACACCAGGTAAATCGTATAGTAGGCAATAGAATGAAAAAACATTGAATATTAGAATTACTTTGAAGAAAATAGGGCTTCTAAGGCCCAATTTAGTTACTAATCAAATGCAAAGTTGAACAAAAATTAAAATAGTTTTAATCAAAAGTGTTTTAGAAATTTATACAATTAGGTCAATTGGCTCTGTGGCTGTAAAATTAAAAACTTGTTTTTCTGTAACACTTGCTTGATTATAGGGATTCAGGATCGTGCCTTAATTGTTGGTGAAATTTTAGAGATTAAACATTTGAACTAAAAAGTTAAAATACATAAATAGAATTTGATGGAAGTACTTGGAAAGATCAACATTAGATTTGCGACATTAAATAAAACTATAGGCCTACAAAATGTCGTAAGAGATGCAGATTTTTAATTTTTAATTTTTTTTTTTTTTGCTGGATTTCGTTAAGCAAAATCATTGACTATGTATTCACAGTCAGTGGCAAAATAATCCCACATTGTGATGTATCCTTTACAGTTAATAAAACAATTTATTGTATTAAGGCTTTCAAGTACGATAAAGAATTTAAATATGAAGTACAAAAAACAAGAAACTCCCCTGAACTGGATTAGTCCAGTGTATGAACAATATAGCGTACATGAACCCAGACGAAAACATTGTTTGAAGGCCGGAAATATATTGTCGCAAAGGAAGTGTGTGACACTTCCGGGGTAGCGGACCCCGGGGTAGCGGACGCTTTCAATTCTTAGAACACACCTGTCCGCGGCAAAACTATTTCAGTCTGATTCGTATCCTCAATTCAAACAAATGTCACGAAAAAGAAGTAGGCCTAAGCATTAAACGGATTCATATCAACTGAATAAAATTGACGGAAAACAACTGCTTGTTTTAGGAAAAAATTATTGACCTCAAAAGTCATCTCTGTTGTACATAACTGATACTCTGCTACTGTATCTGTTGTACTCAGCAGATTATCAGTTATTTACAACAGAGATGACTTTTCGTCAGTAATTGTGATTATAAGATTTTTAGGTTATAATGCAATTTAATTAAACTTCGTGATCGAATTATACCTGTTTGATGGAGTAACTATTATTTATTGACATAAGAGATAACCGTTTTTGCTGAAGCAGACATTACTTATCTTCACTGGCGTAAATATAAATAAAATAATGATAAGAGCCCCCCCAGCGTCCCTAACCACCGGCCGCCACTGATCCGACTTCTGGATTAAATTTTTCAAGATGTCAAATTAAAATTTCTTTTCAACTACCTGGACGACCTTCTGGTGTACGAGAGTTTCGATGACCACCTAATTCATCTTGAGGAAGACATGGACAGATTGCTTAGGGCAGGCCTTACCGTCAGTCCGGACAAAGTCAGCTTTGCCCAAGCTGAGATTTTGTTTTTTGGGTCATCTGGTGTCTTCCAAGGGCGTCTGCATTGATCCAGCTAGGACCCAGGCCATCAGGGAGTTTCCTCCTCCTAAAGATGCAAAGTTTCACGCAAAGTTTGACGTTTGTAGACATAGTAGGTTTTTACCGGCACTTCATCCCCAAAATCGCTGAGTTGGCGGAACCTCTCAACGCTCTCTGGAAGAAGGGTGCCAAGTTTGTTTAGGGTGAAGCTGAGCAGATGTCCTTCGAGCTCCTCAAGAAGACCATCTTCCAAATCGATCAAGTTGGTTGGTAATCAATCGCTGTCTTTTGTTTCAAAATTTACTATCGGTCACATAACAGTAGGATGGGGAACTCTACCTTTGCCTATTCCATTAAATCATAATTATTACAAACGCCAAATTAATTAACAAATATGCTTTATTTATGATAATATTAAAACTCATATTTTTATGTAATATTCGTAATATTGCTCTTTTTTGTGATTTTCAACCACTGATTTTCAATTTTATGGCCAAAATTATCATTTAACTATTATATACATGTATAATAATATTTTTAGTTCATAAAATCATCAGCATTACTCGACTACTTATAATTTACGCAATCTTCATTTAAAGGCTTATGAATTAACCATTAATGATACTGTCTTCAAAAACAGGTGATACAAGAAACATTTAACTGACTATAACGCCATCTAATGAATATATTTGAAAACAACTTGATTATTTAAATTAACACCAGTTGTGCTGCATGTCAAAAACGCCACCTGGCTACAAGTGGCACGCCACTTGCGACAATAATCGCCAATGTGAACGTACCCATTTGATTCAATGCTTTTTCAAAACGCGCGACCACTTGCTGCCGGCGTCAGCTGTTTTTGTCGCCAGTGTGAAAGCAGCCTAATAAACGTTCAATCGTTATCTGCACTTTGATAACATATATCATAACTTTATTTTGATATTATAATCTTATTGCTTTATTTACTTTTATAGTTAATAATGTGTATTATTGAAAAAAGTGTATCTTAACAACAAAGAAGCATTGTTCAGTTTAATTATATGGAATTAAATATAGTTATATTAGTTTAATTAGGAACGTACTGTGCATTGCATTGACTGTGTTGTTTTAGTATTTTTGGGCTTATACTGTACATATTTGAGTGACAGTGTATTATAGTTAATATTTTGTAGGTTTCTTATTGTGAAACACACCATGCGTAGAAGTGAGCACTGTTCAAAAATCAAGATTTCTCAGCTTTGGTTTCTTCAAAACCATAAAAACCCGTATCAGGAAGTTTTATTATAATTCTATTTAAATTAACACCGGTGTTTAAATAAATACTAGATAACAGCCCGTCAAAAATCACGGGTATCTTTTATTATGAATATTCAAGAGCGGTTTTTTTTTAGTTTGCTTGATCTGTGTGCTGTTCGTATTAGACAAAGTAAGGGGGCGAGCCGCTACAGTACAAGGTGAACGGAACTGATAAAAGTAAAAAAGTCACAGGCAGAACGCGAATTCGAACCCACGTCATCGCTACCATGGTCCGGAAGTCCTGCGCACTAACCACTCACTACGCCACCGACTCACCCAAATAACACACCCCACTAGATTCACAATTTAAACACCTAACAATGGAAATAACTTTTTCAAGCATTTCAAAGCACAATTAATCAATTTATCAATACAATTTGATAGATGTCAAGATCAACTTGTAACTATTCATATATTCATGATTTTACAGAGAATATTCATTAGATAATGTTGTAAATATGTTGCCTGCTGTTCGCCACGGGACGTCCCACATTTCTCACAGCGGGCGACTCCACAACTTGGCTGCATCGTTATTAACGGGATCTCTCAGTTAAACGTTTAAGATGCAATATCTAATGTAACTGATACTAGTCTAGTAAAATTAACTAAAAAATAGCTTAACCCGTAAGTAATTGCAAACTAATATATTTTGACCGATTCTTATGTAAAATTACCTGAGAAAAACGATGGTGAAAAGTCTACCACTCTCCGACGCTGCGCTCGCCTGCTATGGTCAATTTTTCAAAAATAGCGGCTGTAGTTTTATAAGTTTTTGCTGATTTTTTTTTTTTGAACCGTTAAACAAAGTTAAATTTTGTAAATTAGTAAACTTTAGAAAATAAAATCTTTTCACATTTTGATATATAATATGTATTGGGTTTTATATTTAATAAAGGGGATATTGCTCTTTAAAGCTACTTTCAATTGTGGGATTTTAAGGGAAATTCATTTGTTGGGAAAACCATATTTCGATGGTTCTAAAGGTTAGATATAAGACTTAAACCGTGTAAACTTTTTAGTACAGGGTCCCCAGATACCAAAAACAAGGTTCATTAAAATTTTCATATCTGCATATATATACTTATTAAGATATATATATAAATATGTACTCAAATTCCGTGAAACCGGTAAACCTGTTAACGAAAAGTCCGATTTTTATCAAGCTTGACATGAAGGTGTGGGACTAGGTTTATGTCCACTAGTTATGACAATTGGGATTATCGGACTATATGAAAAGGGTGATATACAGGTTCAAATTTGTCTAAAATACGCTTAAACCCAGATTTTGGGCCGATTTTATACAAGCTAATGATGAAAAAGGGGAAGATCGCCTAAGCTAGCACTAGAGCTTTAGTTGATGA
>CM061531.1:2472004-2699234 GCA_030545055.2 Neoaliturus tenellus
ACAACAGCCAAAATGTCGATTGATGGAACATATTTATGATTTATAAGGAAAGTTCTTGGCTTTATATATATATATATATATATAGAGATATACATGGCAATTCTGTTACCGTATCTAAATACCCAGCAAACATGTGACGTTACATGATGGCCAGCATTTCTATAAAAGTCGTATACATCGTATAGAAATAGAATTTGTCAAATGTGTTACCTGCAGAGAAATACAAGTCAACATGGTTACAGCCATTCAGTGCTACCAACTGACATTTCTCTTTCTTTACAATTGTATTTATCCTATAAAATGTTTGATTTGTTTCTCACATTCCTAATTTTATGCTCACTACTTGTAGAACTCGTGTTTGTCAGTTGTGTTGCCTATGTGGTTAATTACAAGTTTACTACTTTCCTTCCACTCATTGTTATCAAAATTCAATTTTACTATGAGCATATTTATTTTTTAAACGGTATTATTTAATAAACACGGCCACCATTTGTCCAGACTTCACTGGCTATTCAGGAGGTATGAAATCAAGTAATCTATTATTACAGTACAGTATGGGCCCTGGTCCTACTATATTAACTCCCATTCTGGTTGTTCGTATGCATTTTTTCATAAATCAATTATATCTTTTTTATATTTCAGCTTAAGGAGGTTGTCAAGATTGAAACTTTCCAAACTTTTCTTATGTTATTCAGCAAGCTAAAGTATCAAAATAGTACAAATAAACATATGTCCTAAAATACTTCGTTAAGCCTCAAGTTGTCATTTTGTTTTTTTACACTTAATAATTTTTATTTCCGTAACATTGAGTTTGTATTTGGTATGTATATTTATCACACCAATGCTAATTATTTAGAAAAGTTTATTTTTTTCTGATAAGTACTTTCAAAATGGCGATCATTTCAAATTTTAAAACCCAAATATCTCTAAAACGGTAAATCTTATAAAATTTTTAATAAGATAAACAAATTTACAAATAAAACTATCGCAACAACCATACCAAGTCTGTAAAAATTTGATCATTAACAACACAGTTATTGCGATTTTCTATTAAAACAACCACACAATTTCCATGATATACTTTTAAATTCAGTTACGTACGGAAATATCCGGCAATTATGTCACCGCATGTAACATGATGGCCACCATTCCGAAACAAACCGTATACATAAATTATAATGCAAAATTAATGTTCTCTGCAGAAAAAATGGCTATAAATCTGTAATTTGTTGTCAGATATGGTCACACTTGGTATTATTGTTTAGATGATTTAATTGCCAATTTTTTGTCTGTTGTAAAATGTTTATAACATTTAAAGCTTATGAGATATTTAAGTTTAAAAATGCACGTAGAAAAAAGATAACTGTTGAAATTAATTAAGAAAAATCAATCCTGAAAATGAACACTGGTGTGAAAAAGGTAGGCCTACATGCAAAATATGAACTCAATGAAATTATCCGTTACGAACACAAAAAAATATGAAGTCTAAAACATTATGACGGCTAGCACTTATAGAAGCATTTTAGGACATATTTAATTGACCTTTTGTCTGTTTTGACTTGCTGAATAACCTGAAAAAGTTTGTAAAGTTTGAAGCTGGACACCCTTTTTGATTGAAAGTTGCATAACCGTTACAAGACCAATAGGCCTATACAGATAAATCTCAACATTCCTATCATTTGCCGTTCCAAAAAAATGGTCATTACAATTTTCAAAGCTAAATAATCCCAAAAAATAAAATGAAAAAAAAACTTTTAGATACTAAAAACTTGCACAACCCAATTAAATTTAGATACCATGATCATTAAATAATTTAATAACTTTATGGTACTGTACATACATTTGCCTAAAAAATGAAAAATGGTTATTTAAAAAAATAACACCTAAACTAACTAATCGAGATGGTTCCCAAGTTGTATTGTGATATTTGCTTTTCTACTATCAGAATAACGTTAATGTTTGGTTCAATGGGACACTCTATTTATACTTCTTTATTAGACGCAAAACATACATTGAAATAAACTAATATTAGTTGTTGTATTTCGCTGATAGAAAAAATAATAGTTTTAGTTATTAAAAAATGAAAACGTTGATAAACATAATCATACGTGCTGTCATAATAGTGAATAAACCGATTTAATGTTTCAATGTTTGACTTTGATTGTATTTTTCTTAAAAACGATTAAACCCATAGTATAGATTACAGTTCAAATAGAGCTTTATGAAAAGTTCTATATAAAATTGGAATTCGGCCAGATAAAACTGCGGTAAATGTGTGGCAATAGAAATATTTGTTTTTAATTAATTATTTAGTTTTAGTTGACACGTTAATCGTGTCACTATAATGTTATAAACATTTAAGAATATGGATAGGGCTTAATATAATAATAACCATAATAAGTTTGTGAAGTACAACTTTTAAAGTATGTTATAGGCCGTACGTCACAGTAGTCCACAGTAAACGTCAGTTCGTACGCCCCCATCAAAAGTCACTGTAGTCAGAGTGTTGGTCCGTTGTGCCTGGGGTGCCGACGAAGCGTGTCGGGCCCGCGCCGCCGCCACGCCGCCGCCGCGGCCACCGAATGACCTTGGGTCTCGCGCCATCGGACGAAAAGGAAGCACATTTTATCACCCGTCATTCATCACATGGAGAGCTGACCACCTCCACATGACGACTTGACAATTATGCTACGGGGCCACAAGAACATGAGCGATTGAGCCAAGAAAATTGTTATAGGTAAATCATTTAATTTTTTCTGAGTATGATGGGCGTGGTGAGTGTCGCTGCTCACCACTGGAAAACGGGTTTGCGAGCCAGGACAAAAAGAAGAGATTTCTTTCTTTCTGTACTGTAAAAATCTCTCTACAGTCGCGTTTGTGATCAGCGAATTAGGGGGTTACATTATTATTCGAAATTTCAATTCTCCGCATGAAACCAATATTAAATTAAGATTTGATTGTTTGGTGATGTGTTTTTTAATATTATAAAATCAGCTTTACTGTAGGAGGGGTTTTGTTTTAAGGTCTGCTTCAAAATAATTTATTGAGCAAGACAATGAATCGGTTTAGTGTGGATGGACAATGGTTATATAAAAAATATTTGTCATACGGTATTTCAACATCACATTGGACAACAACTAATAATGACATACAAAACAGTTGATTGCACGATACGTGAGACAGCCTACCAGGATTTCTGCTACACATAGGCAGTTTAACGACCTGAATTTTAAATGAATATCTCAGTAATGATTTTACTGTATATTATTTCAATGATTAATCCACGCCATGTTGCACGGGATAGAGCTAACCTGCCCATATGTAGCACAAATTCTGGCGGGCTGTCTCCTCCTCGTGCAACCAACTGTACAAGAGTTGCCGGTACCAACTTGTAAAATTAATTTACGAGGTATCTACCACAGTATTATTTAATAAACATTATTAAACATTTATTCCCGTCACCCGTGACTACAAGATGTTTTTGGAAAACTATTTAGGGCTCCACCCCACAGGACTTCAATATACGTTCGGGCCTATGGCGTTAAAAATTTGGCATGGACGGTTTCGTTGTTCGTAGGTGCTCACCAAGAAACACTTTTGCACAATTCCTTCAGTGCTCTGCCCCATAGGCTTTTGAAATTGCAATATATTTAATATAATGCAATATAATGTTATTCTTATAGCCAATTTAAATACAAATTTAGGAAATGACGCATCTCTTAAAATATAGGGAATGCGGGGTTGAAAATTGAAGGTCTTTGTACATTGGTGCTTAATAAAAACTGTTTGCACGTTTCTTTAAGAGACAAAAAAGAACCTCAAAATTACTATAAAGCTCAAGGAGTTGAAATTTGGCAAGGACTCCTTTTTTGCTAATAGTTTTTTTAATAAGAAAAGTGTTTTCAAATAATTTTTTTGAAGCTTTAGAGCTTCGCTCCACTGGACTAAAAATTAATTATTCTCTATGACTTGCTGGATTGAAACTTTACATGGTCGTCCCTCTTTGCTCATCATAGGTACTTACTAAGAAATTATTTTAGAAATATAGTTTTTGCAATCCTTTAGGGCTCCACCCCACAGGACTTCAAAATTAGTATGATGATTCATCCTTGTGGCTAATTTCAAATGCGAATCAAGGAAACAACGGATCTCAGAAACTATAGAACTATATAGACTTTGTAGTCGGCGTTCTTTATCTCATTGGTGCGCACTATGGAACAGTTTTGCAAATTTCCATTAGGGTTCCGCCCCACAGAATATAAAAATTACCATAAATCCTACGGGATTGAAATTAATCGTGGATGTTCCTCTTTGCTAATAGGTACTCCCTAATAAAAAGCTTTGTAAATATAGTTTTTGAAGTTCTTTAAGGCTCTCACTGGACTTAAAAATTACTCTAGAGCCTATACGGGGTTGAAATGTGACATGAACGTTCCCCTTTACTCAAAGGTGCTCATTAAGCTAAGGTTTTGCATGATTCCTTCAGGGCTCCGCCAGACTACATCAATGTTTCAATGGAATTTGAAAAAGATTCAGTTGCTCAGAGATTTTATTAGCTAAAAAATAAACTCAATCACGGGCGAAGCCGTGACGGGCAACAGCTAGTTATTTATAATACAACTCTGAGAGAGCATAATACATAGTATAAGATGTAGCCATTTAACGAAAAAAGACCATATTGATACCATGATGAAAACAATCGCAAAATGCTTACTAAAAGAGAAATTCAAAGACAAAAAAGTAATTTACTAAAATACTTCCTAAAACTAACAATAGCGATCTAATCTAATAAACTTTCAACGTTTTCTTGTAATAAAAGCCAAAGTTTTTAAGTCCTCAAAAAGCATGTACAGTTATGATAGACACCTGAATTGGAAGTGCATTATATAACTTAGGCGTTGAAAAAGTGAAAAAAACGTTTGAACGCTTCAACACGAGGAAAAGGTAGTGTTACACGATTTAAACTTTGGAGTCTTTTAGAGTGCACATTGACATTTGCAATCAAGTGACCTCCTCTTGAAAAGAATATTCTTAAAACTCGAAAAATTTAAATGTACCTCAGTGGAAGAATTTTTAAAACTTGGTATAATGGAAATGACGATTCCCTTTGATTTACTCTGGTTATAACTCGGATGATTTTGTTTTGACATACTCGAAGTGGATGAATGGAGACAAATAAGTACCCCCCCCCCCCCCATTGGAGTGATAAACAATTTTTAACACAGAAACTGGGCAAATATATTGTAAAAAAATAAAACTTCCTTAGAGCAGAGTAACAGTAACTCTTCAATTTAGAAACATGTTCTTTCCAGCTCATTTTCTCATCAATGATGAGACCTAAGTATTTTATATGTTCTGAAAATGGATTATATGTTACATTAGATGTAACATTTTTATGGGATTACTGTTTCAGAGAAGGAAATTACATTTAATGTTATATCATCATGCAACTTTTTTATCCGCAGCGGGTTTGCCAATTTGCAAGTAGTACATAATAAATTAATACGCTTGCTTAGTGCATTTTTGTAATTAGAATTCCTTCAAACATTTTAGCCGAGTTTTAAGTTTTCTTTGTTGTTTTATAATGCGTGTTCCTGTAGTTGTTTCCGCGCTAAAAATTAGTGAGAAACGGACTTCAAATTGAGGTTGGGGGTTGGATTTGCAGCATTGTACCTTGTTAGACCAAAGTGAGAACAAAGAGAAGTGAGTGCCGTATATGAGCTTCTTTCCTCGGTGTGGAGAGTTGTTGATTACACATCAAACCATGTTTATTCTATATTTAAAATATCTCAGAGTTTCATGGTTATTCGTTACCAGAAAGTGTAACGAATAGGCCTACGAACACATAGTTTCCTAAAAAATTATGTATTATGTTTATAAATTGACTCACATAATTGCATTGTCGTAAGTTGAGAAATAAAAAATATTAACTGTTCCGAGACGTTTTAGACACCCTTTATTCTTAGCAATGTTTAGCCACAATCTGCCATCACCATTCTCTATTTATAATGCATGTTAAACCCCTCTCTCCTTATTTCTTGTTCAACCCCGCGACAGGTGTTGATATCATGAATGGCGCGAAGGAATCCCCGGTCTGCAACATGACAATGGACAGCTCAAGGACAGCGAAGGACACCACCGACGGATTCCCTTTGACTCTCCGTCACCCCACCTACACCGCAATTCATCTGACCCGGGAATGTCAAAAACCGTTAGGCTACACCCAAATTTCATGCCAGTTAATCGAGTTGGCTGTGTATCAAACATAACTACCTTAGGAATATATCATCTTACTAATTTTAAAGCTTACTTTAGTAAGTACAAATGCCTATACTACTTTTTTTAAACTTTTGGCCTTTTTCCCTGATGAAAAAGATTTAATAATACAAAAAAAATGCTAGGTAATTCTATATAATATAGTTAATTTGACAAACATCAAACAAAATTTACGATATTTTTTATGTTAGTTATAAAAGTCCATTGCTTGTTACTTGTATTTATAATTAAAAAAAAAAATAAATACATAAAAATAAAAGAACCTATAAGCAATAATATATTCAGATTTATACTTACTGATGTCAGTCAATCCGTAATTTACTACATGCATTTAGCTAATCTTATTATGAGTATTAAAACTATTACTAATTTCAAAATTACATAACTGTTATAATAAGTCAACAATTAGTTAAGAAGAAAAGTAAGGCCTCGACCATAGAGGGCCCTGCCGGGTGAGGCTCTGGCTAACGTATAAGTTGCGGAGTATCCCTGACTCCAGTTTTCAGGGTGTGCTGTTGTTTTATATACGATTCGGTTAAAATCAAGTAGAAAAAGTTTTTAGACGGCATAAAAATGCCCTTTTTAGTGTGAAATATCTTCGTGATCAGATTCAATAATGCATCTTAACGCTTGTATGCAGCTTTTTACCAAACACTTTTTTCTAACCAGAGGGTTTCAGACTACCTGCTTTGCCACCTTATAGACTTCTGAGAAGCTGTTGTTCCCTTCAAATACTCACCAGGTCAGGGGTTATTGCAACCTATAGTACTAATTATTGAATCAAAGCTTGAAAGAGTTAACCGTTTGTTTATTTCTTCAGTTACGAGTTGAATTTTATTTAATCCAGCAGGTGCAAAATTTTTTCATAAAGAAATCATTAACACAGAATTTTTAAGTTAACGTGGTTTAGCAGTGGATAAGAACATATACGCTGTAACGGGGGGAGCGATGACTCTGAGAGTTATACATAAATGACGTCCCCGTGTAGAAAAAATAAAGTGTCCGGATTAGCTCAAGGAGAAATTTACTACTTCACCAGAATCACAATAAACTGAAGGTAAATCTTAACCCAAGATTATTTATTTTTACGAGAGTGTTAATTAGGTAGTTTTGAGTAACAACGACATTTAAGTATACCACATTTAAGTCACATTTCACGGCGTCCTTTACGCAAAAAACTTCCGGTACTCGCGATAGTGCATCCGGTACAGTATTTAGCGAGCCTTTAGTGTACTTAACTTCGTAATCAAACTGCTGTAATTCTAAAGCCCAATTAGCTAAACGCCCTGAAGGGGTTTTTATAGTGTTTAACCACTTCAACACTTGACAGCCAGTTACAATAACAAAGTGTGTCCCTTCAATATAATGGCGGTATTTCCGTACCGCGTGTTAAACTGCTAAACGTTCCTTTTCACAGGAACTGCATCGCTTCTCGGTGTCAGATAAAGCTCGGCTATTGTTCACGATCACACACTCTTCAACATCTTGGTATTGCACTATTGCACTTCCTAGCCCGGAATTAGATTCTTCAGTTTTTATTGTCAATGGAACACTAAAATCGGGGCATACTTACACCGGCACTTGTGTCATTCAAACGCTTTTTAAGTTCTTTCACTGAGTTTTCTTGCTCTGGTCCCCAAGATCATTTTACATTCTTTATTAATAATTGGGTTAGCGGCTGAGCGACATTACTGAAATTTTGCACAAACCGGTCATACCACGAGGCCATTCCGTAAAAACGCCTTAATTCCTTTAAATTCGTCGACCTGGGATACAACACAATTGTTTTTACTTTTTCTGGGTCCGTACCTATGCTTTTATTACTAACCCGGTGACCGAGATAGATAAGCTCTAATTGACGAAATCGGCACTTATATCTGTATTGAGCCTAGACCAGCTTCTCGTAGCTGGCGGAAAACTTCTTTAGTTTAGGTTTTTCTTGAAGTTTAGGTGTTCATCAAAATTTTCACTTACTAAAATTATATCATCGAGATATGGAAAGGCTACATCATCAAGGTCCGCACCAATTACTTTATCTAGAAGTCTTTGCAAACTGGCTGGGGTGGAATGCAAGTAAAAAGGCATTACTTTAAACTGATAGAATCCCCTCCTTGGGGCGACAAAAGCGGTGTAGGCCCTACTGGCGGCTATCTGGGTGTAGTGGCACCTGCCAGTACCAATTTTCATATCCAATTTTTGTGCTAATATATTTGGCTTTACGCAGCTTATCAAGGATTGAGGAAATCCACGGAATTCCGTACTCGTCGGGTATTGTATTCTTATTAACAACACGTAGGTCCAGTGTTAATCGCTATTTACCAGACGGTTTTTTAACGAGGCAAATGGGCGAATTCCACGGGCTATCGGATGGCTCTATGATACCATTTTTAAATATTTCATAAATTTCCTCGTGTGAAACTTTTTCCATTGCCGGCGATAGTTCTCAAAAAGTGCTAATTCAGTGTCAAAAAAATTATTTGAGGCGTATATTCTGCTCGTTAATTACTTTCTCAATGGCGAAAAGGTTAATGACACTGTTATTAATAGTTAAAGTAGATGTTGGAGAGTTAAATAAATCGTTAAATTTCGGAAATAACTCACGTAACACATGTGAGCCAAATAACAATTCTACAATTACATTTTAAATAACTTTTAAATTGCAATTTATCAATTTGTCTTCGTACTTTAAATTGACACAGTAAGACTCTCTTATTGGCGCTAAATTACCGTTGGTTAATCTTACAAAACCCCCGTCCCACGAAAGCTTTGGACATAGCCGGGCTATGTTATAACTAACCTTAGACTATCATTTACGTATATGACTCACTGGAACCCGCATCAACTAATTCTTAACAATTGATTCTTTACAGACAACTCAACTGCAAGAAAAATAAGATTATCATTATTTAAATGTTCATGTAATGTACCGCACGATACAGTTTGGTTACAAACAAATTCTCAGTAACGAGATTTCCACCTGGTCGCCTAGACAACTCGTCACTGACTAGGGAGGTGGTTGTTTCCCTGTCTTTGACACTTACACATTTTAACGGTCTCATGGTATTTGATGGTATTGTATAGTAATTCTGTATTGCTCATTTAAAAATTGTTATATGCTAGTTGATTTTTTAACTAAGCCAAAAGTCGTATGACTATGGCTTTAAGTGCAAGAAAATTATATTGAGGAATTATATCAAGCTGTTATAAGTATCCCCTATAATTAATATCAAAACAAATATGTGTAATGAAGCACGGGTTTCTATTCTATACTATTTTCTGGTAAAGATTAATTTTTACACTTGTCCATATGTTATCTTTAACTATATCCACACCTATACGAGCTCTCATAGTCAATGTTTTACTTCTTTGAACAAACATAGTAGATAGACTACAACCACAGTTTAGATGGCCAGTAAAAATTTTGTCATATAGCATTGAACTATATTATAACTTGAGCCACAAACTCATCATGAACATGGAGAGATCTTTGATCGTTACACCTACTGCGTTTGGCAAAGATAATATCGCAATGAATTTTCTTTTTACCGCAAAATAAACTACTGTTTTCAAATACATCACAGATTACAGCTTAATTTATTATTTGACACTGTCTAAGGTTTTATTGGGTACAATTTTGTAAGGAAATAAAAATTTCCACATTTACAATGTGGCTTGAAACAAAATATGTGTCCGAACAGATAAATATTTGTAACATTTTTACAGATAACACCACAAATTTAAAATTGTGTCGAGACTTTGACCATATAGAAGCCTATAATATATTTTAGCCCTAGTATAACTTAACTTCGTTGGAGTTTTCTATAATTTTGTTAATAAAACTTCTTAAATCATCTGGTAACAAAACAAATATTGTTTATTATATTTATAAATAATTTAATGAAAATAAATTAACAATCTTCCTACCATTGTAGGTTGCCTTTAAACAAAGAACACAAACAAAAATTAATTTAAACTGGAAAACCATAACGTTCTTGAATCCAATTAACGTATTAATAAATACTAGAGATCGCCTCCTGATCGAAATTCGATCAAAAATTCAGTTGATCCGGTCCCAAAAAGCTTAAAAACATTTTGAACTGAAACATCTGTTCTTCCTAATTTTCTATCAGTTGTTTTTACAACAGCTGTCTAATGATTCATTCAATTCTTCTTTATCCATAAGATTAACATTGGAACTTTAAAAGCCTGTGGGGCGTAGCCCTGGAGTCCGATGTGAATTAGAATGTGATTCTGCTCATCTACAGGACTATACCTTTCTAACGGTATGCTCGGATTTATCCTACGATGCACACGAGCTGAGAAAAAAGGAGGAAACGAAACATGCTTCCCTATTAATATATAGATTTATAACATATAAACACTTTTGTTATAATGAGTTCCATATTTTGAATTTTCGTCAACACACAACGGGTTACCTAGTATCAAATAAATAATTATTTCGTTCAAGTATACTTGAAATAAAACATAATTATTGTCAATAAATACAATAAGTTATGGTGTATTTCTCCTACAAAGTTAATCATACTGAACATATTTCATCGTCATGACAACTATCTCGATTTATGTACATAAATCTGTTAGCTAAAAAGTGCTAACAAAATACACCAGTCTATTGTGTGGCAGCGACAACATCATGAACATATTTCGAGGTCATAGTTCCGCAACTTTCACCAAACTAATCTGCCTATAGGTCAGGTCCGTTGGGTTTTTTGTCGGCAAGATCCCACTCACGCAATTCCTTTCCCCAACAACTCCCCCATTAAAATACACAGGTAAACGTAATGACGAGGGGTGTGTGGGGGAGGGGGAGGTAGGCGTGGCAAGGACGATCCACGGCACCTTCAGCCACGGGCCACGGGGAATAAACTGCAGTCTATGCTGATTGCATTGCATAGCAACATTTTCCTACCAAAATTCAACCACCCAGAACGAACTCTAAAGATTGTGTCACTGTGGCCATTTAATTAATTGCAACAGTAAACGCTGATGAAACTCTTTAATCGCACTGAGTAATAGTCATAATAGCTGAGCTCATTTGACATGGAGTCATAATTTGTTAAAATAATGAAAAACATGAACGAGAAGGAGGTACTTAGCGTAAATTTTACATTTACATTGCTTAAAGACAAGCGTCATTATACAAATTGTGTATTTCATTATTTAGGCTATTGAAAACTTTCATCATACAAATATTAGATTTATTTTGTCGGGTTGCATATAAACATAGTAAATATTCTACATTTATCGTGATAAATTGTTCGTTGTCCTAATATTGGGATTTGTACTTCTCAGGACGATTATATGATCACATCAGAAAATGTATTACGAAAGCCTCGGCAAAAATGTTGCTAAGTAAGAGGTAAAATCTAAATAATTTATTATTTCATAGATATTATAATTATAAATATTATACCATTTCGTTTATATTAAGACGTTTTGAAAGGCAAGTGTGTGGAGCAAACAAGCTTGTTGCGGAGGATGAGTGAATGAGATAAACGATCTCTTGGGTTTGACATGATCATAACTGTTTACCGACAAAATGCTTGATCGGTACCTGCATTAAAAAACTACACGTTTCAGATCAAAATTTACATTTCAATAATAAAAATAATATCAAATGAAATAAAAAACGCTGTAATTTAAGAGGTTTTAATGACTTAGGCCTACGTCAATCTCTGCTACAAGTTAATCAGCTATTATCAGAAAACAACTATTTTTATCAGTATATAAATTAAGCTCATATTACTGGTATACTGAATTCATAAGGACCATTTGCCATTATGTTCACATATTCGATGATTTTAAATTAATTAAAATGGAACGTTTGTTCTTAAATTCAAAGAGTAGGACAGTGTATTATTTGTAGAGCGAAACTCGGTTTGCCTGTACTAAAAATCAATAGGCCATAGTAAGCTTAAGTATAGACGATAAATTAACGGCCATCCTCAACTTTCTGATGTAACTATTATAAATATCGTTGTGTTATTCATAGTTATTTTGACATAACCACACATGTTTTTTTTTTTTTGCCCGCATCAATGAGCACTGGATAGAAAAAATTATGAACTCAGTTCTTATTTGTTTCAATTTATATGGACCAAACTTGCTGTCAACATTATAAAGGAACGAGCAAGTCTTATTCATATAGGACGTATAGGTTGCGAATAGATAAATAAATAAGCAATATTTTGTTCAAGTTGGTGAGTTATCGTACGTTAAACTGCACACCCAGCATTCCTACTCACACCCATAATCGCTCACAAGACCGGGCAATCACTGAGGGAAATTATTGAATCTATATATCCCGGTATGATGCCAAGGCCTAATTCTGATAATAAAATCAAATTCTGCTAATCACACGGAATAAGGTGATATAATTTTTTAGCAATCCGGGCCCATAATGAGGAATATAGCAAACAGGAGACGTTACAAATTTAAAAGTGACCTAGTTTTTTTACTATTAACAGGCAAGGTTTAGAGCCCATGCCATTCGTTAGCGTATTTCAAGGTAAAAGGATTACTCAAACCCCGTCCAATTAGGCTTATTAGTTTTAAAAAATATTGACCTAAGACCCGGGGTAGCTTACGGGATTTCTTAGCAGGGCTGGTAGCAATCACTTCTATTTAGCTATAATATTTCCTGAAAAAAAACTGATCAATATCAGGTTACTGTTAAATATACTAATCGATATCTCTCGGATCCATAGGTAAAAATTAATTACCTTGAAATTCAATACTATTCATAAAAAATAAGCTCCGTGTACTTTCAGGGTGTACAAACTAATAGGTATAATTTTTTCTATTTTTTTTTTTAGATATTTTCGTGAACGAAACCACTGATCATTTCGCCATACAGTGAGTCTGTGTGCTTGGTATGCTTGTACCAATTCATTCACACAGACTCACTGGGGCTAAGTTTCCTGTGGTATCGATATCAAGACCTGTCGATAATAAATTACGTAATCTCCACATTTTATTTGATAGCCACTTGAGTTACCACTAGGGGCGTGTGATAACACAGTTTCGCCAATAAATATGGGATTGCAGTCTGTAACCTGGAGTACACCGTTATAAATGAAATAAAAATCATAAACAAACCATCTTACTATATTACTTGACTTAAAACCAATAAAAATCAATATTTTATTGATTGGTATTTTATTTTGTAAGACATTTTCTAGAAAGTTGTCGGTGTGCAAAAATTCCACAAGAATGGGAACAAAAAGTTTTTTGGGGCCGTCAAAAGTCTAATAGTTTGAGGTTAAGGTATTGTGAGACAGTCATGACACTCGGCCACTTCACGTGTCCTCAAAAACCACCAAACATACCAGTAAAGATTAGGTAAAGATGAAGATAAACGTCGCTTGGAGGGCTACTGATGGTTCACCTGCGCTTGTGGTAATTGTCATCAGAGTTAACTCTGCATCCAATCACACCCAGCGCTATAGTAAATCATCACTAGCGCTTCAAGACACCGGTATAAATTGTTTCTGGAATGTCTGGTAAAAAATTGTGGGACAAATCCAAATACATGTAGTTTTAATAGAAGTGCCGTGACTGTGAAGAGTCGGTACTATAAAGTAAAGGGTAATTTTTAATAGTTCAACATACGAAAAGAGTCATAAGTTGTAAGATTTGAAGCAGTAGTTTTCAAGATATTGATTAAATTCATTATTTCCGAGTTTTCATTCATAGCGGCTAAACGATTGATTTTCGTTACTTTGGAAATAGTGTTATTGAACTCCTCGGGTCCGAAAACATACAAAAAGAGTCATAAGTTGTAAGATTTGCAGCAGTGGTTTTCAAGATATCAATTAAATTCATTATTTCCGAGTTTTCATTCATAGCGGCTAAACAATTGATTTTCGTTACTTTGGAAATAGTGTTATTGAACTCCTCGGGTCCGAAAACATACGAAAAGAGTCATAAGTTGTAAGATTTGCAGCAGTAGTTTTCAAGATATTGATTAAATTCATTATTTCCGAGTTTTCATTCATAGCGGCTAAACGATTGATTTTCGTTACTTTGGAAATAGTGTTATTGAACTCCTCGGGTCCAAAAACATATGAAAAGAGTCATAAGTTGTAAGATTTGAAGCAGTAGTTTTCAAGATATTGATTAAATTCATTATTTCCGAGTTTTCATTCATAGCGGCTAAACGATTGATTTTCGTTACTTTGGAAATAGTGTTATTGAACTCCTCGGGTCCGGAAACATACAAAAAGAGTCATAAGTTGTAAGATTTGCAGCAGTAGTTTTCAAGATATTGATTAAATTCATTATTTCCGAGTTTTCATTCATAGCGGCTAAACGATTGATTTTCGTTACTTTGGAAATAGTGTTATTGAACTCCTCGGGTCCGAAAACATACAAAAAGAGTCATAAGTTGTAAGATTTGCAGCAGTAGTTTTCAAGATATTGATTAAATTCATTGTTTCCGAGTTTTCATTTATAGCGGCTAAACTATTGATTTTCGTTACTTTGGAAATAGTTTTATTGAACTCCTCGGGTCCGAAAACATACAAAAAGAGTCATAAGTTATAAGATTTGCTCCAGTAGTTTTTAAGATATGTATCTTATATAATAAAAGAGTGCATCTAAGGGTCTAGAGAGAGAACTACTGAACGGCTCGAGGCCATTTTGGTGTCAATGGATTTCTTATGACTCCTAGATGACAGGAAAAATATGGTATCCCTCGAAAAATGCCTTTTAAAACCGCAAAATGAAAATTAGACCTTATTTAGACCAATCTAAGACGTGATTTGGTCGAATTGTTTACTGCTCCTTTACATTACATTCCAATTACATTACATTACATTGCAATTTGAAAGCACTGCTGCTTTACAAAGTGTTTTTATGAACAAAACAGACAACTTTTCAATTCTATGATAATTTGCAGATACAAACTAAATTAAGGACACGTAATGTTGCAGTGGTTTTTAAAGCAGTACAATAAATATTTAACATTAACAGCTGATGCTTTAGTAAAACTTTGGTTGCTTACTATAAAGAGAGTTTATTTAATACAGATGATATAATTTATGTATTTAAACTTACGAGTTATTTATACATATGTTTTTATAACTATAAACTAATGAATTTTGGGTTTTAAAATATATAATCATAAAATTTTGATTGTACACTCCTCCCCACCGCATTTTAATCCAATATTTTTTGTCATAACCAAGTCATATAGGCCTAACATCCTTATATTGTTATTTTTCATCTTGTAGGCTTATGATTCTACATGTTTGACAGTTGGTTTATTGTTCCCACTGATATAAACAATGGAGTGGAAAAATTTAATATGCGGAACTATGAACTGGAAGAAATAAGTCTTCAAATTTAAAAGAACGAATACCAAGAATGAGAAAAGGAGATGGAAATAAAGTGGAAACAAAAGACAGAGAATAAACATTTTGAATATTGTTTTAGTGAAGGTAGAAAACCTACTATACGATTGACTTAGAACTTAGAGGACAAAGCGGTAACACTTAGTCCACCCAGGAATGTATTTTTATACCATTGCGTGAAAAATTCAAGTCAGAACTTGAAAGCAAGGTTCAATTAGATGCATAAACACTGTGGAAGAGCCCACAGATTTGGGCCACTGATTGTGGGTGCTCAGCGATGGTGGTGATGCCAAAACCTTATAAGAACGTTAGACTCTGCGTGGATCTAACAAAATTAAACAAGAACGCTAAGGTGGCAAAAATGCCAGAGGTTGAAAACACACTTAATCAGACTAATAAATTTCGAATGTTTAACAAATAAGATACAAATTCCGAATTCTGGCATATTAAATGGACTCTGAGTCAGCGAAATTATACCAATAAGTTGATTGGCCTGGACAACTGGAATGGAATTACGGATAAAAAACCTTTAATCATTATCTTTTTTTGTAAAGTATCATAGGCCTACTATATTGTAAAACCTTATGATAGTAAGTATTATAAACTATTTAAACTTATAACCTATTAAAACTTATAAACTATTAATGATATACTAGAGATCGCCTCCTGGTCGAAATTAGAACAAAATTTTAGTTGATCTGGATCCAAGAAGTTTAAAAACATGTTATAACTGAAACATCTGGTCTTCCTGTTTTAGCAGTTGTTTTAACAACACCTGTCTAATGATTCAATCAATTCTCCTTCCTCCAAAAGATTACCATTGAAACTTTGAAAGCCTGTGGGCGTAGCCCTGGAGTCCAACGTGAATTAGAATATAATTTATTCTAAAAATTATATCCTAAAATGCGGATTTATCCTAAAATGCACATGAGCTAAGAAAAAAGGAGGAAAAGAAACATGCTTGCCTATTATAGAAGACTAGCAAATCGCCCACTGATCTAAATTTGACCAAATATGTAGTTGATCTTTAGCTAATTAGTAAAGAAAATTATAGATAAAACATACTGTTCTTCCTGATTTGCTATCATTTGTTATTACAACAGCTGTTTCATGATTAATCAATTATCCTACTCCCATATTAACATTGAATTTTTCAAAGAATGTATAGGGCGTAGCCTCGGGGGTCGAGGTGAATTAAAATACCACTAGTATAAGTGTTGCTCGAAATCAAGCAATTTATTTTTATACAATATAAATTTTACTTTTAGCTCTAAATCAATGACATCCGACCAATCCAATATTGTGAATATATTTAATCACCAAAATCTACACGTATTTACAGCTGATTATTAACAGATGTTTCAAATGCTTTATTCAATCCCAATGTTATTGAAATGGGAAATTTTGAGATTTCAATGGTGGATAGCGCCTTTAATTTCAGTCCGATTCTCATTAGTATTTGGCGGAAACAACTACAGACCAAGCCCTATCCAACAACACAAAAAACTTGAAAAATGGGTAAAAATTGTAGGAGGAGTTCTCAAGACAAAAAAACCCTTAGCGTATTAAATAAGTAGAGATTCTGCTCATATAGCAGACACTCTCTTTCAAACGGTAGGCGTGGGTTTCTTTTACGTTGCTCACATTCTGAGAAAAAAATATGAAAAGAAACATGCTTGCCTATTAATATATAGAAGATATATAAATATATGAAAAATTTTAGTTTTAATACTGTGTTGTCTTTGTATTAATAAATTCTGTAACCATTTTCAAACGAGATCATCAAATTCATGAATAATCATCGTGAAAATTACCCGTCATTTTTTACGGGCTGTTTGCTAGTGTAAAAGAAACAAAGCAATTTATTTTGATACAATACAAATGTTACATTTAGTTCTAAATCATTAACATCCGACCAATCCAATATTGAAAACTATTGACAGTTGTACATTAACAGATGTTTATAATGCTCAACCCAATCCAAATGCTATTCTAATGGGAAATTTTCAAATTTAATTTGTGGATATCGCCCTTTTTAAGTCAAATTCTCATCAATTTTTGGTGAAAACAGACCAAGCCCTATCCAGCGACACCAAAAACTTAAAAATCGGTTTGGAACAGTAGGAGGAGTTCTCAACACAAAAAAGTCTAAGAGTTTTAAATAAGTATAGATTACATCTTTCTTAGCTACCTATTAATATGCGATTAATTCGTGAAGTATAAATTACTAGTAATGTTTTCATTGATTTTGATGAAAAAATGAAATTCTTCTCAAAATACCCTTAAAAGTAATTAATTTGACAAAAAACTGCGCTATTCTATTGAGCGATTGTTATTGCGTAAATTATTTAGCCTTTAAGATTTCCTAAGGCACTCTAGTTCATTTATATAGGAACAAAGTGCAGCTAAAAGTTATAAAAATCACTTTATTATTGTTTTGAAACACAATGAAACTATCTCAACCGAGGGTCAACTCGACCATTGTCTACCGTCTGAGGAGCTGTTATTAAGATTATTTGATATAAAAACTATGAATACATTTCTTCATACAAGGCTAGAAATGCCTGGATTCTTTAATTTAAGCACTAATGCGTAATTTACAAGCTTATGGTTTTCTTGTAATCGCCGAAATCGAACCTTAAATATTGACGAATGAGTACAGTGAAAATCGCCGTTTTTTAAAACTCCTATTACATGCGTGTTGTACAATAAAGTACGATTATTATTGTTAGGTTCAGTACACACATAAGCTACATTTCATTGAATACTCTAGGTTTTGGGTGGATAATGCACCAAAAACCTGGAAGTATATAAAAAAAACCTATCATTTCTCATGGTTCAGAGGAGAAATTCCGACTTTAAAAGTTACTAGGTTTTTCTTATTATTTACAGGCAAGATAAAACGGTGCAATTCGCGGTTATGTTAAAATTGCACGCTACAGCCTCGGAATCGCTCGATCGGGTAAATGTCCAAGGTTCTAAATTGATTTAGCAAATTAATATAGTTTATAGGAGGGCTCAGACGCAAGGTAAAATGAACATAGAGTTCTCAAGGAAATCCTCAGCTCATCATAGCCCTAGAATTCATACAAACGTAAATTTAGATTCCCTGGTGAAATTCTGATTAAAATAACGAAAAAACTAAAATAAGCCACGCGGCTAAAAAGAAACAACAAATTCTTCAGCTAAAACGCAAGTATCAGGATTTAACCTTATAGATGTCGCCAATTTAATAAGATCGGGCTTCTATTTAATTAGTTTAAGTTAAATCTAATATCCAATTTAATTAATAAAAGTCCAATGTGTTTCCCAGGAGCTGTTTCGCCCCGGGCCTAACGCTGATAAAAGACAAGTTTTTATCTAACAAATTATTTTATTCCCAGGGTTAGTTCACCCTGGGCGTACAATGGACTGGTGTAAATCGATTTGAAATAAAAAAAATATCGTATTCCGGTCTACCGTCTAACAAAGAACTCTTCAAGAGTACGTAAAACGCTATTAAAATCTATTCCTTGTACAAGTTATTTAATTAAGTTAAATAAAAGCAAAATTATATTAACGATTAAGGACTGAATTATAAACTATGGTAAACTACGCTATGGAACTAACTATGGAAAAATTATGGTAAACTACGCTGAATTATACAATTACTGTAACCGTATCTGAGCAATAACGCTGAAGTATGTAAAAGTAATGGCCTTGTCGGATGCCCGACGTTTATTTAATTATTATGGTCAACCCTGAGGAGAGAAGAATGATGTGGCGGGCTGTTCGCCTGGCCGGCCGTGGACTGATTGATGGGCCCTATCTCCCTGTCTGTCCCTCGAGTCGGGACGAGGGCTTTCCTCCCCACCACTTCCGCGCATGCGCGGAGCGGCCACCAAGTAAAACCTCGGGACAGGTGATTCTAACCAGGCGGCCAACACAGCTAATCCTCGGTGGCGCGCAAATTTAAATCGCCCGAACGCTCGCTTCAATTAAAATAGACCCTTACAAAGATTTAAAACTTCTACCATTCCGTAGCCTAGCTTGTGGAACAAAGAAGTATGCAAATGCCGTCTGAATCGGTTTATTGGTTACAAAATTATTCACCACAAAACCAGTCGCATGTCTGGAGGGCACGGGTGACGTCAGAGGCCCTGGGGTGCGGTCTAGCGGGGAGGGAAACAGCATTGTGCTAGGGGCTATTACGTCTTTTTATCAATTTTATGTTAGAAACCGATCAATATCGGGTTACCCATAAGTATACCAAGCGTTATTGCTAGGATTTATCGATAAAAAATAAACTATCGCCAAAATCGATATTTTTAGAAAATCAAAATACCTGAGCTATTATATTTTTATTATTTAAAGGAATTAAAGTAAAAGAATACACGTACCCACTCTCAAAAACATCAAGGAAAGTAGCTTTAAGAAAGGTCATTCTGGCCAGTTTTAAGCCCATCTATATATTAATACGCAAGCATGTTTCGTTTCCTCCTTTTTTCTCAGCTCGTGTGCATCGTAGGATAAATCCGAGCATACCATTAGAAAGGTATAGTCCTGTAGATGAGCAGAATCACACTCTAATTCACATCGGACTCCAGGGCTACGTCCCACAGGCTTTCAAAGTTCAAATGTTAATCTTATGGAGAAAGGTGAATTGAATGAATCATTAGACAGCTGTTGTAAAAACAACTGCTAGAAAATTAGGAAGAACAGATGTTTTAGTTCTAAAATGTTTTTAAGCTTCTTGGGGCCAGATCAACTGAAACTGATCGAATTTCGATCATGAGGCGATCTCTAGTTTTAATAATTTTGTTTGGGCTAGTGTATGGCAGTTTTAAAGTTAAACAACTTCCCCCTAGTAGTGGTGTGTTGTGCGGCACGGGGTGCAAACGGCACCTCCACACATCACACCACGAAGAGAAGAGTTGAATAACTCTATGTGTTAATTTGTGTTGTTTCATAGTGTGAATAAAACTGAAAGAATTGAAAAGACTATCTCAGATTGGGCCTGATGAAAGTAACTTTCTTCGGAAACTTTGTATGGCGCTTCCTTGGATCAAAATAAACAAACAATATAATTGGATCATATGTCCTGATATTTTTCCTAAGGCCATTAGCCGCTGTTTATTTACAAAAAACAGCACTTGTTAATATTTATTTCCGTAACGGATGATTGTATTGAATTCATATTTAATATGATTATAATATTAATATCATTCATGGACCTTTATCACATTGATGGTCATTTTCGGGAAAAATATTACTTTTCCGATGTGTATTTTCAAAATAGCGGCCATTTTAACATTTTAAACTAAAACATCTCAGAATCGGTACATGTTATCAAGCTGTTAAAAACTAAAAAAACTGTTGAAAATTATATGATCCATCCAATGATATAAAGTTTGTAAGGAACTAACAACAAAGAAAGGAATAATTGCTGTTTTTCTTTTATTTATTTATTTTTCTAAAAATATACACTTTTCACTATAATAAACACCAATTTAGGTTGTTTTAGAAAACAATTTTGATAACTCAATTATTTGCCGTTAGATCCTTACAAACTTAGTTTTATTTGGTTCGATAATTTAACTGTTCAACTTTTTTCTATTCATAACTGTTTGATAATATATACCAATTTTTAGATATTTTAGTTTAAAAATGGCCACCATTTCCAAAATACACATCAGAGAAACAATGATTTTCCTGAAAATGGACATAGGTGTGATAAAGCTTTATACCAAATATAAACTTAATACAACCATCCGTTACGGAAATAAAAATATGAAGTGTAAAAAAGTAGCGACTAGCGAATAATGACGAGTAAAATGACAAATAATTTAAGGACATATATATTTGTATGAAAGTTTTGCTTATTTATATCCAAGGAATCACCACACGGATTTTTGAAAGAGAGTTTCCATACACCCTGTATATATACCTTCTTGTAAACAATGTAAGTGTAAATATATCGATTAGTGTTGGAATACGCGAAGACGTTTAACTATTTCGACAGAGAGCTTTTACGGCAAAGGTCTAATTAAATAAAAAATAATATTTTTTATAATTCATATTTTTAAATGGTGGCTGCTTAAAATATTACACCATAAATTGAACAAAACCTTCATAGGGTATCAGAGTATGTTATAGTGTGTTTTTTGGATAATTTAATTTGTAATTTAACGATGTAAAGATTATGGAAATAGGTTCAAAAATAGTGTAAGCAAGATAGAGAAATTTACCTGAGGCTAGTCAAAGCTGTACCGCTTCTCCGGGAGCAGTTGGGGTATGAGACCGATTGTTGAGCTGGTGCCGTGACCGCGCTTTTGCAGCGGTAATCCGCTCAGATACCAGAGTATTTGTACTTAAATCGTAATCAGAATCAGAATCAGAACTTTATTGTCTTTAAGCTCATAGATACAAGCAATCGACATTGTCAACTTAATCTACATGATACATGCACTACACATAGTCATTGAATAAATAATTAGTGTAACTTTGTGGTTTTACAAAGACTCATGCTAATAAATAGTTTATTGCTATAAATAACTATATTGCTTATTTATGAACCAATTTAGTTATATATTATATCATTTGATTTGAAATTAAGTTTCCTAAACTCCACATCGTAACATAAATTTAGCTACCTAACTTAGTTTTTATGTAATTCAAGGTTAAAGAACGTAAAGCATAAACAGCCGCTAAAAACGTGATAATTTTTCTGCAATTATACTTTTACCTCAAAAAGTTGTATACCAAGTTTTAACTTATTTCAACGAATCGTTCTCAAAAACTAAAAATTATTCTTTGAAACATGCAAAAAATGCGGCTGTATAAAATACCGTGATGTATACCAAAATTATGGAGTTTTGAAAATTTACAATATGATATTTTCGCTTGTCTTTAAGTCAGAAATAATACCTTAAGAGGTCGGTGGAAAGATCAAGTACATTCTGTATAATTCCTGTTAAATCTTAAATTAATAAAAAATAGGTTGGTAGCACTGTTAAAAGTAGTGTAACAGGATTGCCTGTGTCAATTGTGTTACGGAGAGAGGCTAGAGCTTCAGGTAACAGAATGGACAGATTTTCCCTAAAAAAACGGCCATCCTGTTACGGCAATCATGTCACGCGAACTGTAACAGGATTGACGGGTATTTACCTAATTGTAACAGGATTGACGGGTATTTAAAACTATATATATATATATATATATATATTAATATACATCTGAAGACTCAAGGTAAAAAAAATAATTTTCAAAAGAGCACATACTTAAATGTCAACACAAGTGACTTTCCAGCTTTAATAACATCACCTGCTAAAGAACCTGCCTCAAAATTCAACCAAGAAAGTAACCCTTCACCTGCTACCAGCTACGCTACTGCTACTAAAGGGTATAAATCCAAACATCATGATTCACAAAATAAGGATTTCAACAATGCATCACCTGAAAACAGCCCTCTTCATCCCATATTAAATTCGTTATTATCACTTATTAAGCCATACTTCCTCAAATTAAATCATTTATTTCTCAGTTAATCTCATCAGTTTTAAATAATGGACTTTAATTTGAAACCGATTCATAATTTCAATATACTTAACTGGAACGCTAATGACTTAAAAGAAGAACCATCGTCATTTATGGTTTTCCTAGCTCACAGAATTGACATTGCCTGTATTACTGAAACCCATCTGATAAATTTACAATTCCTGGATATCTTGTGTATAGATCTGACAGAGATGCCCCAAGAGCCTCTGGTGGTGTTGCTATTATTATTAAAAGAAATATATCCCATCATTCTCTTTATTTGCCTAATAGGAATAACTTGGAAGTGGGGAAGTGGTCGCAGTGAAAGTAAAAACAAACAACGAAGAATTAGTAATATATGCTTCCTACCATGCTCCACGTTGCAAATTCTCAAAAACCTACAAAGAGAATTTATTTTTTACAATACTCCCACAATTTTATTAGGTGACTTGAATTGTAAACATGAAGCTTGGGGCTGCCAAAAAAAAATCCTAATGGAAGAAGACTTCTTTCAGCTACTACTGAGTACAATGTGTCAGTCGTAGCACCCAATGAGCCTACACATTATTCTTACAACGCTAATGTGAGACCAGATATTTTAGATATTGGCTTATTTAAAAACGTCTCCCATCCACTGCACATGACTTCAGTAGTCGACCTCGATTCTGATCATTTGCCGGTTGTTCTTTCATTTAACGGTCCTCCCGAAATTGAACCTGTACAGGAAAACTTATTAAAGGGGTGATCGATTGGGACAAGTTTGAAGACAAATTTAATGAATACTTCACCATTCCTCAACATTTGACCAACCACCTTCAGGTTGACGAGGTTATCGACAAGTTTGTTCGTTTCTCCATAGATCAATCAACTATCCACCCTTTCAAACCTCTTGCATCCCTTCCTAGAACGCCGCAATACATTCTTTCACTCATACATCTGAAGAACAAGCACAGACGATTATGGCAACGGCACAGAACTCCAAATTTTCGCAGGCGATATAACCAACTGGTTCGGCGAGTTAAGTGGGAATTAGATCAATTTAGACACAAATCATACAGTGACTATGTTTCTAATCTATCCACAACTGATAACAACTCTCTATGGCTTACAACAAAACGAATTTTGAAGGAAAAATCCTCCATTCCCAGTTTGATAAATAATGGCCAAGTGTATGAAAGCAAAATAGAAAAAGCGAATGTTTTAGCTGATTATTACCAATCAATATTTTAACCCAACGACGACATTCAAGATCTTCAATTTACATTGCATGTCACTTCAGTTGTTTCTTCACCATTGCTTACCGTCAAAAGACCAGTTAAGTTTACTTCTCCCTCTGAAGTTTTGCATCAACATTAAAACTTTGAAACGTAAAAAGACTCCTGGTCATGATGGAATTCCAAACTTAATTCTACACAACTTACCCAAGAAAGGGCTTGCTTTCCTGTCGTCTCTCTTCAATAGGCCTACATGTCTCTCTATTTCTTACTTCCCAGTAAATTGGAAAAAGTCAATAATAACAGTCATTCATAAACCTGGAAAGCCTTCATCTCAAGTAAATAGTTATCGCCCCATTAGCCTTCTTCCGACTCTGACCAAATTATTTGAAAAAAAATCATCAAAAAAACACAGTTCATATGTAAGCAGTACCGCCCTCATTTCTCCACATCAATTTGGTTTTCGGTCTCACCATTCTACCACACATCAACTGTTGCGAGTTTCTGAAGATATAATTAATGGATTTGAAAGGCGTTCTCATACAGCTGCAGTGTTTTTAGATGGTGGCCAAGCCTTTGATCGTGTTTGGCACGATGGATTGATATATAAATTAAGAGATTTTGGAGTACCTCGTTATTTGCAAAACATTATAATGAGCTTCCTTCAGGACCGAACATTTTCAGTTAGAATTGGCGGGGTTTTATCTTCGACCAGGCCCTTAAACGCCGGAGTCCCGCAAGGCGCAATCCTATCACCTCTATTGTTTAACTTATACACCTCCGATTTACCCTTATCAAATTATGTTAAAACTGCTGTCTTTGCTGATGACACGCTTCTTTACTCCACCTACCACGATGTTGAAGTCGCAGCCCAAAATGTTAAGAACATTTAGACACTTTAATGGACTGGTTCATTAAATGGAAAATAGCCATAAATCCGACCAAGAGTGAAGCAAAAAATTTTACCCTTCGGCCACCAGTTGATCCTCAAAATTTTGAAATTCTAGGCGAACAAATCCCATGGAACCCTCCAGACCAAGCTATAAAATATTTAGGAGTTTACCTCGACAGAAAACTAAATTGGAAACTTTACATCAATAAAAAATTAAATTTGGCTTATGGAAGATTATCAAAATTATTTCCTATTCCAAACAAGAAATCATCTCTATCCACAAAAAATGGACTTCTTCTCTACAAAAGCATACTACGACCCATGATGTTATAATAATATGCATGCCCTGTGTGGGGCACCGCATCATCTAGTGCAGTTCGCAGGTTACAAACTTTTCAGAACAAAGTGTTCCGAATAATCCTCAGGTGTCCGTGGTACGTTAGAAACAACCAAATACATTTTGAGCTTGGCATTTCTTCAATTAACGATTACATCAAGAAAACGACATTAAAATGTTTCAATAAAATTCGATTGACAAGCGGCATTCAATTTCTTAACTCAGGTCAACCATCAAATATCGCAAGACTTAGACTTCGGCCCAGACTTCCTCAAGATGTTTTGATACCTTAAGAGAATTTAGCCTTTCTCAGCTTTCATTTTTAGTGATTTTCAACCAGAAATATGTCTAACAGACTAACATGACTATGGACACGGTGCCAGAGGGGCTAACCATTAGCTGACCTCAACCTAAGTTATTGTAAATGTGTTACTATCATCCCTAGTGAAAATATCAGTGAAGGTCAGCTGACATTAGGTAGTATTTCGCCAACCTGATCTCAGCGAACATCAGCTGACCTTCACTGGTCTACACATCAACTGATATCAGCTGACATCAACTGGTATTGGGTAGTATTTCGCCCACCCAAAACCACCTGACCCTCACTGTTATCAACTGGTATTGGGTAGTATTTCGCCCACCCAAAACCACCAGACAGTCACTGATATCAACTGGTATTGGGTGGTATTTCGCCCACCCAAAACCACCTGACCCTCACTGGTATCAACTGGTATAATTTGTTTAACAAAAAAATATTCCAATCAGCACTATAATTTCCCTTCCTTGTACTTAAAAGGTTTTGAAACATGTATTTATACACGGCCAGTTTAAAAATCATTCAATAGTTTTGTGCTATTTGCTTATTCAAATTCAAAAGTTTGGCGCCAGCAGTGCGCGGGTTGGTATTTTGCCCCCCTCCCCACTACTGTAAATGCCAATAGAGATAAAAAATAAAATAATAATCAAAATTAAAATCGTTAGTTGACTTTTCATAACACAAAACATCAGACGAAAGTGACCACATAGGCTATTATAAAAACAACACTTTAAACTAAACAATGTACTAGTAATTATTGATAGCCTAAATAAATTATTTTTACCCACAATCTTACACTTCAGAGTTTATTTTTCAATCCCACAAAAATGTATGATAAAAACAAATTACAAATAATTTAATAAATAAAAAAAACTGGTCGGCTTAAAAATTAACAAAATATTTTTGTTAAGATTTTTTTAATAAAATGATAATTGAAACATTTCACAAATAACATTTACACTTATACCGTTATTATTTTTTAATTAGTCCAATTTATATCAGATACAGAGTCCGCACTAAAATATATCACGTTTGGCTTCTGCTTCCAATTGCTGGATTCCAGCTAATTCTCAGTTTTCCATGCTTTTGGGAGCAACCTGCAACCAAGAAACTTCGATCAGACAGTGTGAACAGTAGGCCTAATATTCAGTAACCGGCCATTCGAATATTCAAGACCATATGGATCGAAATGGATCACATTTAAAAATTTTAATCCATAATTGTTGAGTAACATTTTCTATAAACATTTCTTTCGTAATCATCTGATTGTTTAATTACTGTATGACAAATCCAAACATATTAGTATCAAGTGTTGAAGACTTAATAATAATAAAAAATTGATTTTCCAAGAGCCGATATAATAGTCGTTCACTCGTTTAAATCTTGTATTTTTGGCTTTAAATGACGATCGGGCCACTGAAAAGCAGTAGCTAATTGGTAGCTAAATGGCCAAAAAAGCCAATTCGTTAATTTCGTCGGAGAACGTCGGTCGCAGCTTGTTCAGAGTGTTGAATTATCGGGAGTCGAGTTTTATTATTTAATTCGAAATGAATTTCACCTAAAAAACGTTATGCTTTGTAATACTTTTTCAACAAACCTCTATGACTTGAAAAAAGTGTATACAGTACGGTTAACTCAGGTAAAGCGGAAATGGAAACTAAATAGTTCCTCACTCTGATTAAAAAAAGTGTTTGTTATTTGATATACAGTACTAAAATTTTTATTGTTATGAGGGCTTTCAGCTACTACTATACAATTAAACGACATGATATAACTATAAAGCAATTAAGTAAAAGGTCTACAAACTATTAAGATAGATCTACATACTCCTTGATTTTGAAGCTTGTAGGATTTTGAAGGTAGTATCAATACCAGGCTACTTCCGAATGATCCAAGCATAGGCCTATTCTTTTTCGTTTATGTCAGAGGTTCCTTCTGGAACTGAAAAAAAACTTTGTAGCTCTTTACTCAGTTTAGAATTTTACTAGGACTTTAATTGCAGATATAATTAGTTGTAAGAACAGTAAAATATGTGCAGAGCAAGAGGTGCAATGCACAAAGAATGATCTGTTTATAAATTCCAAACTGTAAACATTAACATGACAAATGCAGAAATTCAGCTAATCAGGTGATTATGTTCAGATATCTTACCTCTTTCTATTCTTTACTAGCCTACTTATTGCTCGAAATCGAGCAATTTATTTTAATACAATACAAAAGTAACATCTCGTTCTAAATCAACAACATCCGACCAATCCAATATTGTGAATATCAGTAATCACAAAAAAACTAAGCATGTATTTACAGCTGTACATTAACAGATGTTTAAAATGTTCAACCCAAATCCAATGTTATTCTACTGGGAAAATTTCAATTTTAATTTATGTACAGCACCCTTATTTTATGTCCGATTTTCATCAATTTTTGGTGAAAACAACTACAGACCAAGCCCTATCCAACGACACCAAGAACTTGAATTTCAGTTGAAAATTATAGGCGTTCTTATCATAAAAAAACAATTAGCGTATTAAATAAGTATCGATCCCCATTGCAAAGTTAAGTTATTTTCCATTAAAATGCCATGGGATTAAAGTGCAGGTTTGCTGCCATCGGGATTTTTAACCAAATATTATTTACACATACTGTTAAGAATTTATTTACTACGTAGGCCAAAACCTACCATAGGATATTATTAGTTACAAGGCTTAGCAACAAAAACTCTTAGTTTAAAAAAAGTGTATGTAAGCCTACTTTACTTCTTTGACAAAAGTTTATTATCCGACTAGGCTCTAAGCTTAATCAATGTTTACAATAGGACTAACAATAAAACAACCTTATAAGTAATGATTAGATAATCCATTTTTTAAATGCGATTCATAACATTGTTAACATATTGAAAGGTAAAAAATAGGATACTTGTATGAATAGCAAATTAGAAACAATAACAAAACAAACCTATTTGCCTAGGCCCTGACCGAATTTCTTTGATCTTTGACTTCTTAATTGCACTTTAGGCCTATATATAGGCTAGCTGTTTTCAACTAACAAATGGTAGGCCTATTGGAAATATAGTTGAACACAAAATTAGAATCACCGGTAACAGCAATAGGGTCTGATAACGAACTTTAGCCTTTAGGTCAAAGTATAGGCCTACAACATATCGTATACAACATAAGTTATCCCTAGGAGCCTCTTAATCAGAAGGGGAGAGTTGAAATACCAGTCTAGACTAGGGTACGTTTTATACAAATGGACACTGTTTCTAAGTATTGGTTTAAGAAATTGGCTGGTTTCACTCAAAATTGTGATTAACAAAAACAGCTACAATTAAAAAAAAAATAATCTCGAGGTTTTAGTAAAAATTAACCTCCAATTGAGTGTTAGCCTAATTTGTTGCAGTATTGATTGTAGGGAAAACAATGCAAAGTCCTACTTAAATAATAAAGCACAGGCTTTACTAATATTTTTTAATACGTAATTTTAAATTGTTAAAAACTCACCTGAATAGGTATTCACAAAAATATGAGTATAGGAAATCCAGCACCTAGATGTAAGATGTGCTATTAGTCGTCTGCAGCTCAGTCTAACGTACACCGCAATAAATCCGTAACTCAATATTAATCATTTCAAGCCCACAAAAAATATGCAGTTAATATCTGAAACTACATATTCTGTTAGATTATATTGTAGCCACCCGAAATAAACAAGACGGAAGACGGTTGAAGTTGAAAGATGTCAAAAAGTGCCACTGTTAGCCGTTAGCGCCACCTGTATCGGCTGAACTGAACCAATCAAACAGCATAGCAAAGAAATAAAAAGCCGCCGGCTGCTGGCGCCAAACTTTTGAATTTGAACTAAGAAATTAACACAAAATTATTGGATGATTTTTAAACTGGCCGTGTATAAATACATGTTTCAAAACCCTTTAAGTAGGTACAAGGAAGGGAAATTATAGTGCTGTTTGGAATCTTTTTGCTAAACAAATTATTCTTTTCCAAAATAATTAATTTGTTTCTATTAAAATGATTTAAAATTACCACTTTTAGTAAATTAAAAACTATACCAGGATTTTGTATATGTTTTTTAAAATACTTATTTTTATGTATCAATGCTGAACTTAAACATTATTATCCGATTAATATTTTTACCAAATTCTTATATTTATTTTCTAAACTAAATACTTTAGGGTACGACAGAAGCTCAGTGATATCTATCGGTTCCCATAAAATACCCCCTCCCACAGTTTTGATTATGATGGCAACTGATATCATTAAACACAATTGGATGACACCAGCTGGCACCAGTGAACTTTGGTAACATCAGCTGAGATCACCTAAACAGTTCACTTGCCATCAGATGATATCAGTGAACCTTCAGAAACGTCAGCTGATATCATTTAAACAATTCACTTGATATCAGGTGACATCAACCAATAGTCAAGAGATGTCAACTGACATCAGCTGATATTACTGAGGTGTCAACTGATATTAGGTGATATCATCCAAAAGTCAACTGATGTCAATTGATATCATTAAAACTCTTCACTGACATTTTCACTAGGGTTGTGTCAAAATAGTCAATCATACTTTGCATGTCTTGATAAACGTGGTTAGTACATACTTTAGTGAATCGGTCTGTGTACTGTAAACGAGCTTTTGATTCATACTTTGCTTTCAATACGTTGTAATGGAAATCATACTTAAATGTCTTTGAGATATCGAGGACGGACATTCTCACATAAATAGTTTTATTAAACACCAATTTTATTTTTCTCATATGGATAGCTGATAAGTTTTCTATACATATGGTACGATCTTTTAAGTTTGTTTGAGCAACCCATTTCATTACTTATAAAAATCTCTTTGAAAGTCATTCTTTGCCTATGTACGCATTTTTGTTTTGAGTTCTATGTATGGTAAGTCTTGTCAACAACTTTGAGTGACTGAAATTACCCTATGAAGTTTGGTAAGTTTCATGCCCAGTTTAAAGTAGAGTTTCAAATTTTCTATAGTGAAAGGTTATGAATAACTACCGGAATAAACTTTGGCTTCCTAAATAACATATAACATTTTTTTATGAGCCAACCCCCTAAAATTTTCAGTCAGGTATATGAGAAACTCCAAGCTTCATGTTTTTGGCAACTGTTTGTTTTCTCAGTAGTACAAAATTGATCGGACATGAGGAGACTTTCAAAGTCTGCATACAATAATAATGGTACCTTCATGGATTTATTGAAATCTTGAAATTTAACAATTGTTCCAGCCTTTGGCATTTTAATTTTCACAGCATCATAACCACTCCATCTTCTGTATGTTTCTGAAGCCGCTCTTCCGACAGGAAATGTAAAGGACCATGTTGTGCCTTGAATGAAATTGTTGAGCAAATCTGAGCTCTGTAAATATGAAATGTACTTGAAAATGTCTAGTATATTAGGTATTGAAAAAAAGTTTTGTAAAACAGGGGCCAATGGTATTAATTGAACTGAATTTTCTAAAAAATTCAATGATCTCCCAGTTGAACTACATATTCTACTTTTCCTGTTTAAGGTATGCCCAATTACAACTTCTCGTGGTGCAATGTAATAATGTACCCTTATTTGTAAAAAAGGCCAGGCGTCGATAATCAGAGGACAAGTTCGATAAAGAACTTTCCAAAGATGAAATAGATTTTTCAATGGAATCTATGTATCTTTCCTGTAATAATGGGATAACCCCACCAACAATAATATCATTAATGTTATTAACAAGAGTCTGGACACTTTTTCTAGATAAACTGTGATCTCCTAACATAGACGAAACGGGTTTTGTTAAGAGACCACCTAGATCGGATTTACTTTCTGTTACTGTGTTTGAAATGGATAAACCATAAGGTTGTGGAACTATGCTATCACTATTGCCAGGAACGATTTCTGAGGCGCTTGAACAAGAAGGTAAATTATCTTTTTCAGGACGAGATTCAATTTCTTTTTTTTTCATCAGGTTTAGAAAGATTGTGGCATTTTAAATGTTTCCTGAAAGACTCTTTTAAGTGGAATGATCTTTTACATTTTTCGATGGTACAAAAACATCTATCTGCAGGCTTTAAAGCATGTTTGATTTTCAAATGCAATATATACAAATTAACGTCTACAAAGTTCTCAGAATATAAAAAAAAAACATTTCATAATGGATACATATTATTATCATGTAAGGTAGTCTATGAACTCTTCCTTCAATATTGCTTATATGATAACCTAACCTAACATTACTTTTCATACGACGAGTCTTAACTTTATCATTTTGTACTTAGGCTCAATATTACATATATGATAATCAATCTAACACTATCATAAGATCAGTCTTAGCTTAATCAGCTTCGTAGTTTTGCCTCAATATTGCTTGTATGATTATCTTAGCTAACATTATTTGATGTCTTAGCTTTAACGGTTTCGTAGTATTGCCTATATGTAATCCAAACATATAAATGTGATTACTTAAGGAGAGTAGTTTTTTAAGGTAGTCCATGAACTCTTCTTTCAATATTGCTTATATGATAACCTATGATAACATTATCATAAGACCAATCTTAGCTTTATCGCTTTTGTACTTTTCCCTCAATATCACATTTATTATAATGAATATAACACTATCATAAGATCAGTCTTAACTTTTAAAATCAGTTTCGCAGTTTTGCCTCAATATTGCTTATATGATAATCTAAGCTAACATTATTATAATTATAAGATGTCTTAGCTTAAGCTTAAACGATTTCGTAGTTTTGCCTATACGTAATTCAAACTAAAAATGTGAATTACTTAAGGAGAGTAGTGATGAGGCTTTTGATGGAAGAAAAATGTCCATCATGACATGTAAAAATTTCGTACAGCCCTTGCTGAATGAACAGTCAAACACCATGGGCTTCAGGAGGGTAACAAGTGTTATATAGTTGAGGTAAACACTTTGAAAAAACAATCAACAGCTTATAGTATGTTCGACATGGGGTAAATTTATATGTTTACAACAACAAAAATATTTGTTATGCTGTTGAGTGATAATCAGTATAAATGGACGCACAGTCTGTTCCAAACTTGCTGCCTTGTCTCTCCGATATCACCATCTGTGGTCGCACTCAAAGTAAACGCGATGAAAATCTAAAAAAAAAAAAATCATGCAAGCGGCCACAAAATATAACTTGAAAATCAATCATGAAAAAAGCTCTTTTTTATTACGTAATATCACTTTATTAGGCCATTCAATATGTGATGGGGTTATATAAAACCTGACCCAAAACGACTAACACGACTAAAAGAGTTCCCACCACCAACAAACGCATTATCTCTCAGACTGGCTATTGGTATGTTTTACCATTATTCCAAATTTATTCCCCGCTTTTCTAATAAAATTAAACCTTTAACACAGTGTATCTTTCCTCTCTCTGCCAAAGCTCTGTCAGCTTTTCAAAACTTAACAGAAGATATTGAGAAATCTTTTGTGACATCTATTGATACTGACATTCCCTTTTGCTAGGAGACCGACGCTTCTGATACTTTATTATAGCTGCAACTCTAAGCCAACTAGATCGTCCTGTAGCATACTTCTCCCGAACTTTGTCTGACTCAAAGAAGCGGCATTCTTACGTCGAAAAAAAGCTTACGCCATTGTCGAGGCCATTCGGTATTGGAAACACTTCCTCTTAGGCAGACATTTTCGCCTTATTACCGATCAGCGATCTGTGGCGTTTATGTTTGACATGAAACATGGAAGTAAGATAAAAGTGATAAAATTAAAAGTTGGCGACTCGATCTCTCTTGTTTTTCTTATGACATTGTGTATCGCCTAGGGAAGGACAATTATGCTGCTGATGCTCTATCTAGAGTTGGACTCGGACTCATATCGTCTAGCAAAGTTTCCTCAGATGCTAAACTAATTTCTCTCCATAGATCAATGTGTCACCCGAGAGTCTCAAGACTATGCCATGGAATTCGCTGCAAGAACCTTCCTTATTCCATGGAAGATGTACTGAGAATGACAGCTGCATGACGCGTTTGTGCTGAAGTGAAACCTAATTTCTATAAACACCAGGGTACTCTCATCAAAGAATCAGCTCGGGATATTTGGATCGTGGTTTGCATATAACACGCTGGGAAGAAGTTTTGGTAGACGCACGTAATACCACCCCTCACGAACGATTGTTTATCTTCCCTAGACGATCAACAAATGGTACCTCGACTCCGTCTTGGCTATTAAATCCTGGACCTGTTCTCCTTCGCCGATTTTATCGACGCTCTAAATTTGACCCTTTAGTAGAGGAGGTAACTCTTGTGGATGGAAATTCATATCCGTTATCCAGATGGACGTGAGATAACCTTCTTCACCCGACATCTTGCTCCTGCTGGTGAAATGCGTCATTCTACTGATGAAGAAAATGAGGAGAGTAACACACAGTCTGAAAATGAAGAAATTTGTACGTATCAAAATCCTTCATGTCAAGAGCCCGAACAAAATACAGAAAATCCTGACTCTCTACCTCCTCTGGTCAACCAGAAGTACACGATTCATTGAATTACAGTTTACCTCAAGATACCGTAAGACGAAGTTCTATATCTCGAAAACCCTCTGGTTGTGTCTTAAGGAAGGGGAGAATGTTACAATATTGATTCAAACAGCTTTCACTTTTGCCACATGTTATTTGTTTTGTTTATTTGTAATTGTTTTTAACTTCCTTGTATTTTTTCATCACTCCGTATACGAAAGTGACAACTTGCCGTACAGCTGAGACCTTGGAAAGTAGTCATTTCCCAAACTGACACCGTCAGCTGATTTTACTGACCTGTACGGAAAGTAATGTTTGTAAACATTACTTTCCGTCCAAGGTAAACAAACTTTTCCGTACAGCAACAATCAGCTGGGTTTAAAACAAATTAAATTTTGAATTCCAGCTTTGTTTACTTTGTCCAATGGCGAAGAATTTACAAAAATAATCCTCCTTTAAAACTTCCACATTTATTAATAATTGCGTCGTGATGAAAAGTATCGTTCACAACTCCTCCGGAAAGCCCATTTCCAGGCTCGTTAGTGTTTTCCACGCTCGGCTTCGCCTCGCGCGTAAAACACTATCTCGCCCAGAAATGGGTCACTTTCCGGACTAGTGGTGAAATATACTATTAATCCTACTACAGTGTGAATAAAAGCAGCAAACTTTTAGAGCGTTAAAAATATAATGTAAGTGTCACAAACTATACATCGATATAGAGGTATATTTACCAGGTTAAACAAAATTACAAAGGCTATACATGAAAAAAGTTAAGGATTTCGTGTTGATAAAATTTTTTTGGACTTTACATTTATTTAAATTTGCCAAAGGATCCTACTATAGTAAGACTTAAGTTGAGTTCATAATATGTACTGAATTCAAGGCATCTATGTGCCATAATCGTAAATAAAAATGATAAAATTGCGCAGTTTAAAAAAAATAATTTTGAAAGTACGCCCCTTTTTAAGGGTAAAGGGGGCGAGATACAGTAAAATTTCACAGGACCAAACTTGAATAGCGTTTGATTCCTGCCCATGAGTTTTCACTCAGATTTGAGGTAGGGACCTCTCTTTCAAAAGTTACAGTGAAAACAGATAAACTTTACATATTCATGTTACTAATTTCACCATTTTCAATTTTTCTAGGAGATTAAAATTAGAATTTCCCCTTTTGAGACTTTTCTTCTTGGTTAAATTGTAATTGTCGTGCCAAATTTCACGTTTCTAGATCAATTGGAAGTATTCAGGATTTTGTATATTTTTTGGGTCAGTCAGCGTGTTAAACTTGCGGGCGTACAGTTATTTAATTATTTTGTCCTTCCACCCTATTAGGATGGCATAAGAGGGATATTTTATAGTACGCTCTATGTACATCATTTTGCGTTAGGGATGTTCAGAATTGCGAATAGGTCTTTTGTTCCAAAGAACCTCTCACATAGCTTTGAAAACATTTACAGTAAAATTTAGTTTGCAAGAATGAAAATAGTTGGAATGAGACTACAAGACAGCCATTATTCTTTAAAACCCACCAAACGCATAGGGAGGAGAGATACTCGCTTACCAATGGCTTACAGTTTTCCTTGTCAGAAATGCACACTTTCTAGTTAAAGAGTTGGGGTTCAAAACCCTAACTCTCGTGCCTAGGCTGCTGGTTGTGATAGAATAGAATAAAAAAGTGTTTATTGTACAGATTAGATTTGCATACAAATTTCAGTACTTGCTACATATACCAGCTTGATATTATTCTTCAATGTTATTTTTGTGCACTTAAAGTCATAGTAACACAACTGTTGGCTTGTTTGGCAAAAAACAATTAACCGACTAAAGAAAAAAAAAACATTTTTAAAATGAGCAATACAAAATAATTATATTATATCTCATACTATATATTCATTACGTTACAAATACAATTAGAAACAAAACAATTATCATATGTTTTTCATGAGTAAAACCTCTTTTCCTTTTCGACCCATTATAATGTGATAGAGGATTCTTCAAGCCAGTTGTCTTAGCTCAAAAATGTGAAGATTTGAGGTCGCCATTATTCAGTCCTTTCTTCTCGTTTGTCGAATTCAAGTCTGAAATTCCCAGTATTGCTTTTAGAAAATCAAAGTCTCCTTATTCATGCTTTGGCCTAGCTTGGAATTGTTCATATTGCTCCAGCCGAATATTGATTCACTGGCCCGCCACGGTTTTTTGCACTTCAGCCACTTCGGATTTTGTCTCTTTGCTTCACCGTAGCCTAATGTCCTGTGTTTTCATCCAATTGCCTTCAGATCTTTTCTGGAGGTTAAAGTCATAACCGTCTCACCTACCTCTTGGAGAGGGAGTTAGCTTTTTTTGTGGTTGGACTTCTGATTCTCTAGAGCGCCACATAGGGCACTACCTCCACGCATCTTTCTGCTCCCTATGTAAATGTGATTCGTCACATCTTACCCTTCCACTTCCTCTTTGTGAACGTTCTTAATAGGTTCCTCCATTGGAGTTGATTTTTCACACGAGTTTTTTTAGTGTGTAATAGATAAATATTTTAGAGTGCCATTATTTTGTCCATTTTCCTCGTTTTTTTGACTCAAGTCTGTCATTCCCAATATTGCTTTTAGCAAATCAAAGTGATGAACCATTCCTTGGCCTGGCTTGGCTTGCCCACAATAGGATTAGCCTCTAATACACATAAAGTTAAAATAAAAGGTACTTGTAGGGCGAATCTTGGGATGCTCGGACATAAATATCCAATAACCAATCTCTCTGTCATGTCTAACCTTTTTTCAGAGGTTATCATAGGTCGAGATTTATTACAACTCCACTCCTCTGTACGTTTTGAGTTTGTGGAGATAAGACTCTCTTGGTAGTAAGTACTTTAGCTTCAGCAAATGTTGAACCAGCTCATTTGTTAACAAATTCTTCTCCTGACTGCTAGCCAATAGCTATAAAATTTCTACGCCACACACTCAATGATTCTCAATTTATAGAATCCGAAGTAAATAATCTTCTAAGTGATGGAATAATTGAGAAGAGCAACTCGCCATGGCGAGCCCAAGTACTTGTTACATCATCTACAAACCACAAGAGGAGAATGGTCATTGATTATTTTCACGATAAATTGTTACACTGAGTCAGACGTCTACCCTGTTCCATCTATAAACGAAACCGTCCTTAAAGTAGCTAGATATAAAGTTTTCAGCACTATAGACTTGCAAAGCGCCTACCATCAGGTGCCAATCTCGGAAAAAGACCGCTTGTATACTGCTTTCGAGGCTGCTGGAGAACTCTACCAGTTACAAGAATCCCTTTTGGCACCACGAACGGAGTTGTAGCATTTCAACGCACAATGGATCGGGTTATACATAAAGATAAGCTTAAAGACACATTTGCATATTTTAACGATATCACCATCTGTGGTCGCACTCAAAGTGAACACGATGAAAATCTAAAAAAAAATCATGCAAGCTTCCACAAAATATAATTTGAAAATCAATCATGAGAAGAGCTCATTTTCTTTACGTAATATCACTTTATTAAGCCATTCAATATGTGATGGGGCTATAAAACCTGACCCAAAACGACTAACACGACTAAAAGAGTTCCCACCACCAACAAACGCATCATCTCTCACACTGGCTATTGGTATGTTTTCCCATTATTCCGAATTTATTCTCCGCTTTTCTAATAAAATTAAACCTTTAACACTGTGTATCTTTCCTCTCTCTGCCAAAGCTCTCTCAGCTTTTCAAAATTTAAAAGAAGATATTGAGAAATCTTTTGTGACATCTATTGATACTGACATTTCTTTTGCGAGAAGACCGACGCTTCTGATACTTTATAGCTGCAAGTCTAAGCCAATTAGATCGTCCTGTACCATTCTTCTCCCGAACTTTGACTGACTCGAAGAAACGACATTCTTCCGTCGATAAAAAGCATACGCCATTGTCGAGGCCATTCGGTATTGGAAACACTTCCTCTTAGGCAGACATTTTCGCCTTATTACCGATCAGCGCTCAGTGGCGTTTATGTTTGACATGAAACATAGAAGTAAGATGAAAAAGTGATAAAATTACAAGGTGGCGACTCGATCTCTCATGTTTTTCATAAGACATTGTGTATCGCCCAGGGAAGGACAATTATGCTGCTGATGCTCTATCTAGAGTTGGACTCGGTTATATCGTCTAGCAAAGTTTCCTCAGATGCTAAACTAATTTCTCTCCATAGATCAATGTGTCACCCGGGAGTCTCAAGACTTTGCCATGGAATTCGCTGCAAGAACCTTCCTTATTCCATGAAAGATGTACGGAGAATGACAGCTGCATGACGCGTTTGTGCTGAAGTGAAACCTAATTTCTATAAACACCAGGGTACTCTCATCAAAGAATCAGCTCGGGATATTTGGATCGTGGTTTGCATATAACACGCTGGGAAGAAGTTTTGGTAGACGCACGTAATACCACCCCTCACGAACGATTGTTTATCTTCCCTAGACGATCAACAAATGGTACCTCGACTCCGTCTTGGCTATTAAATCCTGGACCTGTTCTCCTTCGCCGATTTTATCGACGCTCTAAATTTGACCCTTTAGTAGAGGAGGTAACTCTTGTGGATGGAAATTCATATCCGTTATCCAGATGGACGTGAGATAACCTTCTTCACCCGACATCTTGCTCCTGCTGGTGAAATGCGTCATTCTACTGATGAAGAAAATGAGGAGAGTAACACACAGTCTGAAAATGAAGAAATTTGTACATTTCAAAAACCTTCATGTCAAGAGCCCGAACAAAATACAGAAAATCCTGACTCTCTACCTCCTCTGGTCAACCAAAAGTACACGATTCATTGAATTACAGTTTACCTCAAGATACCGTAAGACGAAGTTCTATATCTCGAAAACCCTCTGGTTGTGTCTTAAGGAAGGGGAGAATGTTACAATATTGATTCAAACAGCTTTCACTTTTGCCACATGTTATTTGTTTTGTTTATTTGTAATTGTTTTTAACTTCCTTGTATTTTTTCATCACTCCGTATACGAAAGTGACAACTTGCCGTACAGCTGAGACCTTGGAAAGTAGTCATTTCCCAAACTGACACCGTCAGCTGATTTTACTGACCTGTACGGAAAGTAATGTTTGTAAACATTACTTTCCGTCCAAGGTAAACAAACTTTTCCGTACAGCAACAATCAGCTGGGTTTAAAACAAATTAAATTTTGAATTCCAGCTTTGTTTACTTTGTCCAATGGCGAAGTATTTACAAAAATAATCCTCCTTTAAAACTTCCACATTTATTAATAATTGCGTCGTGATGAAAAGTATCGTTCACAACTCCTCCGGAAAGCCCAGAAATGGGTCACTTTCCGGACTAGTGGTGAAATATACTATTAATCCTACTACAGTGTGAATAAAAGCAGCAAACTTTTAGAGCGTTAAAAATATAATGTAAGTGTCACAAACTATACATCGATATAGAGGTATATTTACCAGGTTAAACAAAATTACAAAGGCTATACATGAAAAAAGTTAAGGATTTCGTGTTGATAAAATTTTTTTGGACTTTACATTTATTTAAATTTGCCAAAGGATCCTACTATAGTAAGACTTAAGTTGAGTTCATAATATGTACTGAATTCAAGGCATCTATGTGCCATAATCGTAAATAAAAATGATAAAATTGCGCAGTTTAAAAAAAATAATTTTGAAAGTACGCCCCTTTTTAAGGGTAAAGGGGGCGAGATACAGTAAAATTTCACAGGACCAAACTTGAATAGCGTTTGATTCCTGCCCATGAGTTTTCACTCAGATTTGAGGTAGGGACCTCTCTTTCAAAAGTTACAGTGAAAACAGATAAACTTTACATATTCATGTTACTAATTTCACCATTTTCAATTTTTCTAGGAGATTAAAATTAGAATTTCCACTTTTGAGACTTTTCTTCTTGGTTAAATTGTAATTGTCGTGCCAAATTTCACGTTTCTAGATCAATTGGAAGTATTCAGGATTTTGTATATTTTTTGGGTCAGTCAGCGTGTTAAACTTGCGGGCGTACAGTTATTTAATTATTTTGTCCTTCCACCCTATTAGGATGGCATAAGAGGGATATTTTATAGTACGCTCTATGTACATCATTTTGCGTTAGGGATGTTCAGAATTGCGAATAGGTCTTTTGTTCCAAAGAACCTCTCACATAGCTTTGAAAACATTTACAGTAAAATTTAGTTTGCAAGAATGAAAATAGTTGGAATGAGACTACAAGACAGCCATTATTCTTTAAAACCCACCAAACGCATAGGGAGGAGAGATACTCGCTTACCAATGGCTTACAGTTTTCCTTGTCAGAAATGCACACTTTCTAGTTAAAGAGTTGGGGTTCAAAACCCTAACTCTCGTGCCTAGGCTGCTGGTTGTGATAGAATAGAATAAAAAAGTGTTTATTGTACAGATTAGATTTGCATACAAATTTCAGTACTTGCTACATATACCAGCTTGATATTATTCTTCAATGTTATTTTTGTGCACTTAAAGTCATAGTAACACAACTGTTGGCTTGTTTGGCAAAAAACAATTAACCGACTAAAGAAAAAAAAAACATTTTTAAAATGAGCAATACAAAATAATTATATTATATCTCATACTATATATTCATTACGTTACAAATACAATTAGAAACAAAACAATTATCATATGTTTTTCATGAGTAAAACCTCTTTTCCTTTTCGACCCATTATAATGTGATAGAGGATTCTTCAAGCCAGTTGTCTTAGCTCAAAAATGTGAAGATTTGAGGTCGCCATTATTCAGTCCTTTCTTCTCGTTTGTCGAATTCAAGTCTGAAATTCCCAGTATTGCTTTTAGAAAATCAAAGTCTCCTTATTCATGCTTTGGCCTAGCTTGGAATTGTTCATATTGCTCCAGCCGAATATTGATTCACTGGCCCGCCACGGTTTTGTGCACTTCAGCCACTTCGGATTTTGTCTCTTTGCTTCACCGTAGCCTAATGTCCTGTGTTTTCATCCAATTGCCTTCAGATCTTTTCTGGAGGTTAAAGTCATAACCGTCTCACCTACCTCTTGGAGAGGGAGTTAGCTTTTTTTGTGGTTGGACTTCTGATTCTCTAGAGCGCCACATAGGGCACTACCTCCACGCATCTTTCTGCTCCCTATGTAAATGTGATTCGTCACATCTTACCCTTCCACTTCCTCTTTGTGAACGTTCTTAATAGGTTCCTCCATTGGAGTTGATTTTTCACACGAGTTTTTTTAGTGTGTAATAGATAAATATTTTAGAGTGCCATTATTTCGTCCATTTTCCTCGTTTTTATGACTCAAGTCTGACATTCCCAATATTGCTTTTAGCAAATCAAAGTGATGAACCATTCCTTGGCCTGGCTTGGCTTGCCCACAATAGGATTAGCCTCTAATACACATAAAGTTAAAATAAAAGGTACTTGTAGGGCGAATCTTGGGATGCTCGGACATAAATATCCAATAACCAATCTCTCTGTCATGTCTAACCTTTTTTCAGAGGTTATCATAGGTCGAGATTTATTACAACTCCACTCCTCTGTACGTTTTGAGTTTGTGGAGATAAGACTCTCTTGGTAGTAAGTACTTTAGCTTCAGCAAATGTTGAACCAGCTCATTTGTTAACAAATTCTTCTCCTGACTGCTAGCCAATAGCTATAAAATCTCTACGCCACACACTCAATGATTCTCAATTTATAGAATCCGAAGTAAATAATCTTCTAAGTGATGGAATAATTGAGAAGAGCAACTCGCCATGGCGAGCCCAAGTACTTGTTACATCATCTACAAACCACAAGAGGAGAATGGTCATTGATTATTTTCACGATAAATCGTTACACTGAGTCAGACGTCTACCCTGTTCCATCTATAAACGAAACCGTCCTTAAAGTAGCTAGATATAAAGTTTTCAGCACTATAGACTTGCAAAGCGCCTACCATCAGGTGCCAATCTCGGAAAAAGACCGCTTGTATACTGCTTTCGAGGCTGCTGGAGAACTCTACCAGTTACAAGAATCCCTTTTGGCACCACGAACGGAGTTGTAGCCTTTCAACGCACAATGGATCGGGTTATACATAAAGATAAGCTTAAAGACACATTTGCATATTTTAACGATATCACCATCTGTGGTCGCACTCAAAGTGAACACGATGAAAATCTAAAAAAAATCATGCAAGCTTCCACAAAATATAATTTGAAAATCAATCATGAGAAGAGCTCATTTTCTTTACGTAATATCACTTTATTAAGCCATTCAATATGTGATGGGGCTATAAAACCTGACCCAAAACGACTAACACGACTAAAAGAGTTCCCACCACCAACAAACGCATCATCTCTCAGACTGGCTATTGGTATGTTTTCCCATTATTCCGAATTTATTCTCCGCTTTTCTAATAAAATTAAACCTTTAACACTGTGTATCTTTCCTCTCTCTGCCAAAGCTCTCTCAGCTTTTCAAAATTTAAAAGAAGATATTGAGAAATCTTTTGTGACATCTATTGATACTGACATTTCTTTTTGCGAGAAGACCGACGCTTCTGATACTTTATAGCTGCAAGTCTAAGCCAATTAGATCGTCCTGTACCATTCTTCTCCCGAACTTTGACTGACTCGAAGAAACGACATTCTTCCGTCGAAAAAAAGCATACGCCATTGTCGAGGCCATTCGGTATTGGAAACACTTCCTCTTAGGCAGACATTTTCGCCTTATTACCGATCAGCGCTCAGTGGCGTTTATGTTTGACATGAAACATGGAAGTAAGATAAAAAAGTGATAAAATTACAAGGTGGCGACTCGATCTCTCATGTTTTTCATAAGACATTGTGTATCGCCCAGGGAAGGACAATTATGCTGCTGATGCTCTATCTAGAGTTGGACTCGGACTCGTATCGTCTAGCAAAGTTTCCTCAGATGCTAAACTAATTTCTCTCCATAGATCAATGTGTCACCCGGGAGTCTCAAGACTTTGCCATGGAATTCGCTGCAAGAACCTTCCTTATTCCATGAAAGATGTACGGAGAATGACAGCTGCATGACGCGTTTGTGCTGAAGTGAAACCTAATTTCTATAAACACCAGGGTACTCTCATCAAAGAATCAGCTCGGGATATTTGGATCGCGGTTTGCATATAACACGCTGGGAAGAAGTTTTGATAGACGCACGTAATACCACCCTTCACGAACGATTGTTTATCTTCCCTAGACGATCAACAAATGGTACCTCGACTCCGTCTTGGCTATTAAATCCTGGACCTGTTCTCCTTCGCCGATTTTATCGACGCTCTAAATTTGACCCTTTAGTAGAGGAGGTAACTCTTGTGGATGGAGATTCATATCCGTTATCCAGATGGACGTGAGATAACCTTCTTCACCCGACATCTTGCTCCTGCTGGTGAAATGCGTCATTCTACTGATGAAGAAAATGAGGAGAGTAACACACAGTCTGAAAATGAAGAAATTTGTACGTATCAAAAACCTTCATGTCAAGATCCCGAACAAAATACAGAAAATCCTGACTCTCTACCTCCTCTGGTCAACCAAAAGTACACGATTCATTGAATTACAGTTTACCTCAAGATACCGTAAGACGAAGTTCCATATCTCGAAAATCCTCTGGTTACCTGAAGGACTACGTCGTGTCTTAAGGAAGGGGAGAATGTTATAATATTTATTCAAACAGCTGTCAAGTTTGCCACATGATATTTATCTTGTTTATTTGTAATTGTTTTTAACTTCCTTGTTTGTATTTTGAATCCTACTACAGTTTTGTAAATCAAAGCACCAAACTAGTAGAGCGTTAAAAATATAATGTAAGTTTCACAAACTATACATCGATATAGAAATATATTAATAGGTTTAATACAATTACAAAGGCTATACATGAAAATAAGTTAAGGATTTCGTATTGTTTAAATTTTTTTGGACTATACTTTTATTTCAATTTGCCAAAGCATCCTACTATAGTAAGACTTAGTTGAGTTCATAATATGTACTGAATTAATTACTGAATTATGTAATTTAATGTGCCATAATAGTAAATAAAAATGATAAAACTGCGCAGTTAAAAAAAGAATTTTGAAAGTACGGCCCTTTTTAAGGGCAAAGGGGGCGAGATACAGTACGATTTCACAGGACCAAACTTGAATAGCGTTTGATTCCTGACCATGAGTTTTCACTCAGATTTAAGGTAGGGACCTCTCGTTCAAAAGTTACAGTGAAAATAGATAACTTTACATATAAATATAACTAATTTCACCATTTTTAATTTTTTTAGAGGATTAAAATTAGAATTTCCCCTTTTGAGACTTTTCTTCTTGGTTAAACTGTACATGTAATTGTCGTGCCAAATTTCAAGCTTCTAGCTCAATTGGAAGTGGTCAGGATTTTGTATACTTTTTGAGTCAGTCAGCGTATTAAACTTGCGGGCGTACAGTTTTTTTTATCGTATAGTTATTTAATTATTTTGTCCTTCCACCCTAGTAGGATGGCATGAGAGGGACAGTTTGTAATATGCTCTATGTACATCATTTTGCGTTGGGGATGTTCAGAATTGCGAATAAGTCTTTTGTTCCAAAGAACCTCTCACATAGTTTTGAAAACATTTTCAGTAAAATTTAGTTTGCAAGAATGAAAATAGTTTGAATGAGACTACAAGACAGCCATTATTCTTTCAAACCCAGCAAACGCACAGGGAGGAGAGATACTCGCTTACCAATGGCTTACAGTTTTCCCCGTCAGGAATTCACACTGTTCAAAACCCTAACTCTCGTGCCTAGGCTGCTGGTTGTGATAGAATAGAAAAAGTGTTTATTGTACAAATTAGATTTGCATACAAATTTCATTACTTGCTACATATACTCATACTAGATTGATATTATTCTTCAATACAATTTTTGTCCACTTAAAGACGTAGTCACACAACCGTCTTACAAAAACAATCAACTAACTAGAACAAAAACATTTTTAAAATAAGCAATACAAAATAACTATATTATATTATATATGATACTATAGATTCATTACGTTACAAATACAATTAGAAACAAAACAATGATCATATTAATTTCATGAGTAAAAACTCTTTTCCTTTGGGACCCATTAAAATATCTTCTTTTAAGTGATAGAAATGATTCTTCAAGCCAGTTTTCTTAGCTCGAAAATTTGAAGATTTGAGGGTGTCTTTATTCTGTTCTTTCTTCTCGTTTGTCGAATTCAAGTCTGAAATTCTCAATATTGCTTTTAGCAAATCAAAGTCCCCTTATTCATTCTTTGGCCTGGCTTGAAATTCTTCATATTGCTAGAGTCGCATATTGATTCACTAGCCCGCCACGGTTTTGTGCACTTCGGCCACTTCGGGTTTTGTCTCTTTGCTTCACCGTAATCTAATGTCCTGTATTATTCATCCAATTGCCTTCAGATTTGTTCTGGAGGTTAAAATCATAACCATATCGCCTACCTCTTGGATGGGGAGTGTTCTGTGTTTTTGGTGGTTGAACTTCTGATTCTCTAGAGCGCCACATAAACCCCATAGACCTCCACGCAACCCTCTGCTCACTACGTAAATGTGATTCGTCACATCTTCCCCTTCCTCTTCCTCTTTGTGAACTTTCCTAATAGTTTCCTCCGTTGGATTTGATTTTTCACACCAGTTTTTTTAGTGTAAATTAGATAAAGATTTTAGGGTGCCATTATTTTGTCCATTTTCCTCGTTTATTTGGCTCAAGTCTGACATTCCCAATATTGCTTTAAGCAAATAAAAGTGTTGAACCATCCCTTGGCCTGGCTTGGCTTGCCCACAGTAGGAATTCTTCGGTTTTTTCTCGAACTGGATATTGATTTGTTGGTCCATTACGGTTTGTGAACTTTGGCCACTACGGGCTTTGCCTCTTTGCTCCACCGTAGTCCGACCCTGTGTTATTTATTTAATTGCCTTCAAAGCTGTTCAAGAAATTAAAATCATAACTGTTTCCCCCGCCTCTTGGATGGGGAGAGTACTGGTCGCCCCCTATGTGGATATAGCCCCCACGCAGCCCTCCGTTTGGGTCCCTGTGCCAATTTGACAACTCCTCCTTCCCCTTCCCCTTTGTGAACTTTCATAATGGCTTCGTTCAAGTGATAAGGAGGATTCTTCATATTGAACCTCATTAGGTATTTTGTATTGTTATGATTACCAAAGAAACAAGGCTAATGTAGGGGAGACGGAGGATTTTTGTCACACTTTGTAGATTATTAATTTTTACGAAGTTATTCATAATCTGTGTTTATTAAAAATAGATTCATAATTTGAAATAATCTTTTATTTGTATATTTTTTTTAATTGAAATATATACGATAAATATTAATGAAAAATGTTTTTAAAAATCAGTGCAAGTGTGACAACCCGTCCCCACGGCGCTGCGTGACATGTTGTCACAATGGCTGGGGTTGGTCGTCCCTAGTATTTCTTACGGATAAATATAAATTAATTAATAACTTATTGATTTGGGCAAAATCAAACAAAAATTTCAAAAGTAACAATAGTTTAATACTAAAATTAAACTTAAAATAAACTACAATAAATTAGTTTTGAAAACATAAAAATCAACTTCTAATTAACCATTAGATTAATTGTTTAGTTAGAAATATTTGCACTCTGAGTTATATTAACAAGTGAAATGAAATATTTTAAAATAATGTATGATGTCCTTAGAAATATTTTATTTATGTTAAGCTAAATTTAACATTAGAGTTAAAATGTGATAAAACATTGTTTAGGTAAAATAAGTCTTTATGTTAAATATGATTTACGCCTAAGTGCAAAAGTCTTCATAGCTTGAAATGTCACTGTCACAGTGCTTGCAAACAAATCGTGGCATTCCGGGTATATCTCTACATTTTTCATGGGCCCATTCCTTACATTCCGCACATTAAACCCACTGTTCGTGTGGTTTGATTTTGGAAAATGGTTCAATACAAACCAAGCAATAACAGTCATCGTCTTCGCTTTCGAAGCTAACTTCATTACTTTTAATTTTTTTTTTTTTTGCGTTAAAGTTTTTGGTTAGCTGTATCTCTTTTAATTTTCATTTCGGCTTTCATCCTCTAAACCTTAGTTTTTCGTGCACTTTTTTCTGTCTTTATTCCTAATTGCTTTTTCATAGAATTGTTCGCTTTTTGTACTTTTTTAATATCTGAAAGTGCTTTTGCTAGTTCGAGTTTTATTTTTTCTGGTGTGTCTGTCAGTAGTGCTGTGCATTTTTTACGATTTTTACCTTTTTGCCCACTCTTTATTTCACATACTTTAGGATGTGGCCTAATTACTTCTGGAGAAACCACCATTGCGTGAGTCCTCGACCCTTCAGCTGATTCAGACATGTTAAATATAGCAGAGATATCTAGGTCGTTATCGGAATTAGGCTTTGCCGAATCTTTTTCTGTGAATTTTCCTTGGCCCATTGTCACTTCAAAAGGATGGTCAATATCTATATGTCCATCCATAGCATCAGATTGATTGTCATTTTCTTCTATAACACTAGTGGTTGGATTTGGTCTGTCAGTTATGTAGCCTGGAGAATAGTCAATCGGTAAAGATGTTCCAATTGAAAGGGAAAAATCCTGTGTTGCTGAACCCAGATGATATGTTTGGAGACATTGTTAAAGGATATGCTTTGCTCATGATTTCTGGGATGTTGTAAATGGTCATAGTACTTCCAGGATGATTCAACATCCAGTTATTACAAACAGAATTTATGTACTTTTTCAGGTGCCCAAAAACTGACCTGTCCAAAGCTTGAAGCTTGTGGGAGCAGTGTGGGGGAAAGAAAGCATCAATATTCCATTATCAAGCAAAGTCTAAGGGCATTGATGCCCTATACATCAATGTCAAGATGAGATCTATGATTGTGAAGTATTAATAAGCAAGGTTTGTCAGTACTAGATTCTACATGATTGTGAAAATGCTTCAGAAACTTTACAAAGTCAGCTTCTTTCGCAATCCTGATGTAATAACTGATCCAGGAGGAGCCGAAATTAAAAAATACCCTTTAAAATTCACCCTAGGAAACACAAAGGAAGGGGGAATATGATTTCCAATAGCTGAGACTGTGGGGCGTAGCCCTAGAGTCCAGAATGCGATTCTGCTCATCTACAGGACAATACCTTTCACACGGTATGCGCGTATTTCTTCTACGATGTAAAGAAGCTGAGAAAAAAGGACGAAACGAAACATGCTTGCCTATTAATATATAGAAGACTAGGGATCGCCCACTTGTCAACATTTTACCAAAACTCAGTTTTTTCTTAAGCCAAGTAAATTTAAAATGTGTTATAACTGAAAATCTGTTCTTCCTGTTTGCTAGCACTTGTTATTACAACAGCTGTCTATGATTAAACTAATTATCTTTCTTCCATAAGATTAACATTGACACTTTAAAAGCCTGTAGGGTGGAGCCCTGAGGGCCGATATGAATTATGAATGGATTCTGCTCATCTACAGGACGATACCTTTCTAACGGTATGCGTGAATTTCTCCTACGATGCGCACAAGCTGAGAAAAAGGGAGGAAAAGAAACATGCTTGCCAATAATTAATATATAGACTAGGGATCGCCTCCTGATCGAAATTCGGTCTAAATTTCAGTTGATTTGGACCCATTAAGTTTAAATACACCCCGTCGCAGCAGACCTGCGTACTCAGCGAATTTCCTAATTAGTAATATTAATTTTGACCAGATAAACCAAATGTCATCACATGCTCATAAATAGGGAATTAAGTGTCTAGTCTCCTTATGATAAATAGAAAAGAATATGCAGACATGCTGCCTTATATAAAATTTTTAATGACTATTATTTTTGGTCTCTGTGCACCTAAAAACAAAAAAAGTAACAAGGTCCCGGGCTTAGGTCTTACCATGAGACCTACTGTAATAGCTTATTCCCTATGGGAAATTCGCTAAAAATAAGGTACCCATAGTTTTAAGAAATTAGAGTAAATCACTACTTTAAAAAAATAAATGAAATGTTGTATTAGTATTTATTATATTTTTTACTAATTATTCAAGGAAACTATGATTAAATTTTCCCATAGAGGCGGGTCCCAAAAAGAGTAGACGAGTAAAAATTATTTGCATCCTCAAAACAAAAAATTGGATCCGGAAACTAAAAATTAACCTACACAACATTAATACTATATGAACAAACCTGAGGTTGATACCAAGACCGTTATCTCATCTATCAAGAAAAGGTTCTCTAGAGTATTTGAACAAAATGTTGGGAAAGTACCAAACTCTACATGCTCTTTAAAGCTAAAAGACAATGCAAGACCAATGTACCTAAAACCAAGGCCAGTACCTTATGCACTTCGGGAAGCCGTTGAAGATGAACTATCTAAGCTCGAAAAAGAAGACATAATAGAGAAAGTGGATCAATCAGAGTAGGGAACACCAATTGTTATAATCAAAAAGGCAAATGGGTAGGTGTGTATTTGTGCCGATTACAAGGTGACGGTGAATCAACAACTGCATGACGGGTGGTATCCCATACCTCGTATAGGTCATCCTGAACAAAATTAGAAATGGAAACTACTTTTGTACACTTGACATCTACAAAGCGTATTTACACCTTGCAGTGGATCCTGAAAGTGCAAAATGTTGAAAAGCTTGAAGGAACCGTGGCTTATTTTGATGATATCGTTGTTCAAGGTCAAACTTTGAAGAATGCAAAAACAAGCTCATGAGCGTAATAGAAAAATTAGAGCAGTACAATTTACATGTGAATGATGATAAATGCAAGTTATTTGAGAGGAAGGTGCATTATCCGGGTCATGTCATTAGCAAAGATGGTATTCAAAAATCAACAGAAATTGTCAAAGCAATCCAGGATGCTCCACGCCCATCAAACATCGAACGGGTGCGACAGTTCCTCGGAATCGTACAATACTACTCAAAATTCATCAAAGATGCATCAACGCTCCTAAATCCATTACGCCAGCTCTTAAGAAAGGAAAAACGTTTTCAGTGGTCTCAGAAATGTGAAAAGGCATTTACTCGCATTAAAGAAGAAATAGTTAGTGACACGGTTCTTACTCCATACAACCCGGACTTGCCTGTGATACATGATACAGATGCTAGTTCGGTTGGCTTATCAGCCGTGCTTTCTCATAAAATGCCAAATTATGAAGAAAGGCCTACTGAGTTTGCCAGCAGATCCCTCATTGAAGCAGAATGCAATTATAGCCAGTTGGACAGAGAGGCTACTGCAGTATATTGGGAATGTAAAAAGATGTTTGATTACATCTATGGAAGGAAGTTCACACTTGTTATTGATAACAAACCATTCATGACCATAATTCATCCAGACAAGAAACTCCCACTATTGACTTCATCCAGGATACTTAGATACGCTCATTTTCTCTCAGGATTCAATTACGAGATTGTACATTAAGTATCAAACAATCATTGTAACGCAGATTATCTTTCAAGAAATCCCCCTGTGCCTTTAAAAGAAGAAAGCATTAACCTTGTTGACAAAGACTACACTGTTCAAAGAGAGACAATAAGCTTGATAAAAACAGACACTCTCACAGCTAGAGATATAGAAAGGGAAACATCACTTGCTATGTACTTGGATGTTGCTGATACCAAAATCTTACTTCAAGACGGGTTATTTTCGAAGGGAATCGCGTTGTCATTCCAAAAAAGTTACAACATGCAATTCTTCAAGAACTACACTAAATGCATGTAGGATTAGTGCGGATGAAGAGCTGGCAAGAAACTATTGCTATTGGAATGACATTGAGCGTATGGTGGTAAGCTGCAAGGCATGTTGCGAGAACAAGAAAAATCCAGAGAAGCCCCCTACTCATGTGTGGGAAAACCAAAACGCAATTGGCAGCAAGTCCACATGGATTACGCAGGACCTTTTCTAAATCATCACTTCTTAATCCTTGTAGATGCCAAGTCAAAGTGGCCGGAAATATACCCGATCAGGAACACATCAACAACAGAGAGCACCATTCATTACCTTAGAGAAATATTCAGTCACCACGGACTACCTGAGATATTGGTCAGCGATAACGCTACAGTTTTCAAATCAGCTGAGTTTCAAGAGTTCTGCGCACACCAGGGAATTCATCGCACCAGGAAACCCTTCTACAAACGGCCAAGCAGAAAACTTTTGCCAGACACTCAAGGCTAAACTGAAGTGCGTGCAGTTTGATCGAGGCAATTTGCATGAAAAGCTATGTGCACTATTGTTTTGATATAGAGACACACCATTGAATACCAGCCTATCTCCCGCACAATTAATGTTTGGGCGCAGCTTAAGGACCAAACTAAATCTCTTAAGGCCTTGTGAAAGTGAAAAAATGAGGCCCAACAACCGATATTTAACAAATATTACAGAATTGGAGAAAGAGTACTACAGTCAAGAAATTACTCAAGATCTAACCTATGAAAATTTGGAAATGTAGTCGAAAAACTAGGGCGACTTCACTACCTTGTAGAACTTGATGATGTTTACATAATGAAAAAAAAAAAAAAACACTGCAATCAACTTCGACCATGTGAGCTGACAAAGGTATCGATAGATAACAAAATCAACCTACCTAACTCATCAACACAGAATAAGCAAGACTAGAGATCGCCTCCTGATCGAAATTCGATCAAAACTTCAGTTGATGTGGACCCAAGAAGCTAAAAAACATTTTATAATTCAAACATCTGTTCTTCCTGTTTTTCTAGCAGTTATTTTTACAACAGCTGTCTAATGATTCAATCAATTCTCCTTCCTCCATAAGATTAACATTGAAACTTTGAAAGCCTGTGGGGCGTCGCCCTGGTGTCCGATGGGAATTAGAATGTGATTCTGTTCATCTACAGGACTATACCTTTCTAACGGTATGCGCGGATTTCTCCTACGATGTACACGAGCTGAGAAAAAAGGAGGAAATGAAACATGCTTGCGTATTAATATATAGATGATAAAAATTACCGATGCCCACAAGTCAGAACATCTCCTGATACAGAAACATTGAAAACATCGGGTTCTACATGTGACGAGGACACAACAAGTCCAATATACAATAATGACCTGACAAGTTCAAGCAGACAACAGGATGTCCCAGAGAGGAGTCGACGATCAACGAGAACCAGGACACCAGTGCAAAGATTGAATTAGTAAATCGATGTTTTCTGAATTAAGTGGGGAAGAATTGTCATGTATTTCTACTATTTTCACCATTTCCTTCTATTATAACATATGACTGTAATATTTTAATAATGTAAACAATCTAATGTTTATCTTTTTTGTCAGGAATAAATTATTTCAATAGTTTTCAATTATCTCTAACATTAATTCATACATAACAATTGGCATGGTCAAGAGGAATGGGAAAAATTTGCTACATCAATGAGTTTGACATACTGAGGTTCGGTATATCAAGGTTTGACTGTATATCTTAAAAATATGAAAAGAAAAAGATTATTGTGTTTCACTTGCCTAAAGAACAAACACTGAACTATAAGAGCGATTGGACTATAGGTAGGTAACTGACTTGACAGGTGCGAGCACGCCTTGGCTCTTGAGTTGCTGGTTTTCTTCCATCAGAATCCTGATCTCGCGCTGCTGGTCCGCAATGATGCTGTTCAAGAACGTTTGAAACAGGTTCATTGGCTGAAAACATAACTTTCGGTTTGTAATAAATTATTGGCAAGTGCCACTAGCCAAGAAAAAAAGCCCAAGATCCAGGGGAGTGTCTAAGTTTAAAGCAAACATTTCTTAGATGTTCTTTCATTCTAAGTTTTATTCGGTTTATCAAACATGACACCTTGATCAAGACGTGTCCCGCAAACGATAGACCCTGGTTCAAATCTATAAATTAGAATGGTGCAAATCCAAAACAAATGTAATTTAAACTAAATTTTAGAGGTCTGTGGGTAGTGATCTTTCAAGTCGGGTCGGTTTCGGGTTGGGTCGGGTTTGAACATTATAAGTTAAAGAAAGATTCGGGTCGGGTTCGGGTTCGGGTGTGTCAGTTAAAAAAGTCTCGGGTCGGGTTCGGGTAGCCTATGTATGACAAAGAACTCGGGTCGGGCTCGGGTATTGTAAGCTGAATAAAACTTCACTTCGGCTTCGCTATTATTTGTAAAAAAAATTTTAGGCCTAAGTTACTCCATTTTAAAATAATTGTTGATGTGCCTACTAAGCTTAAGTATAGTAGGCCTAATAATAAATACAAGGCAAAAATCTTCCACCTACTAAGTTAGGCAACAAAAATTAAAAAAAAAAACTATAATTTATTTTATTCAAGTATAAAAAGTTGAAAAATTCTCCTGAGCCAATAACCTATCTTTAAGTAACCTTTTCTGACCCGACTTGAAAAATCACTACCCGCAGACCTCTAAAATTTAGTTTAAATTACATTTGTTTTGGATTTGCACCATTCTAATTTATAGATTTGAACCAGGGTCTATCGTTTGCGGGACACGTCTTGATCAAGGTGTCATGTTTGATAAACCGAATAAAACTTAGAATGAAAGAACATCTAAGAAATGTTTGCTTTAAACTTAGACACTCCCCTGGATCTTGGGCTTTTTTTCTTGGCTAGTGGCACTTGCCAATAATTTATTACAAACCGAATGTTATGTTTTCAGCCAATGAACCTGTTTCAAACTCTACGATAACGTTCTTGAACAGCATCATTGCGGACCAGCAGGGCGAGACCAGGATTCTGATGGAAGAAAACCAGCAACTCAAGAGCCAAGGCGTGCTCGCACCTGTCAAGTCAGTTACCTACCAATAGTCCAATCGCTCTTATAGTTCAGTGTTTGTTCTTTAGGCAAGTGAAACACAATAATCTTTTTCTTTTCATATTTTTAAGATATACAGTCAAACATTGATATACCGAACCTCAGTATGTCAAACTCATTGATGTAGCAAAGTTTTGCCATTCCTCTTGACCATGCCAATTGTTATGTATGAATTAATGTTAGAGATAATAGAAAACTATTGAAATAATTTATTCCTGACAAAAAAGATAAACATTAGATTGTTTACATTATTAAAATATTACAGTCATATGTTATTATAGAAGGAAATGGTGATAATAGTAGAAATACATGACAATTCTTCCCCACTTAATTCAGAAAACATCGATTTACTAATTCAATCTTTGCACTGGTGTCCTGGTTCTTGTTGAACGTCGACTCCTCTCTGGGACATCCTGTTGTCTGCTTGAACTTGTCAGGTCATTATTGCATATTGGACTTGTTGTGTCCTCGTCACATGTAGAACCCGATGTTTTCAATGTTTCTGTATAAGGAGATGTTCTGACTTGTGGGCATCGGTAATTTTTATCATCTTGCTTATTCTGTGTTGATGAGTTAGGTAGGTTGATTTTGTTATCTATCGATACCTTTGTCAGCTCACATCGTCGAAGTTGATTGCAGTGTTTTTTTTTAATTATGTAAACATCATCAAGTTCTACAAGGTAGTGAAGTCGCCCTAGTTTTTCGACCACATTTCCAAATTTTCATAGGTTAGATCCTGAGTAATTTCTTGACTGTACTCTTTCTCCAATTCTGTAATATTTGTTAAATATCGGTTGTTGGGCCTCATTTTTTCACTTTCACAAGGCCTTAAGAGATTTAGTTTGGTCCTTAAGTTGCGCCCAAACATTAATTGTGCGGGAGATAGACTGGTATTCAATGGTGTGTCTCTATATCAAAACAATAGTGCACATAGCTTTTCATGCAAATTGCCTCGATCAAACTGCACGCACTTCAGTTTAGCCTTGAGTGTCTGGCAAAATCTTTCTGCTTGGCCGTTTGTAGGAGGGTTTCCTGGTGCGATGAATTCCCTGGTGTGCGCAGAACTCTTGGAACTCAGCTGATTTGAAAACTGTAGCGTTATCGCTGACCAATATCTCAGGTAGTCCGTGGTGACTGAATATTTCTCTAAGGTAATGAATGGTGCTCTCTGTTGTTGATGTGTTCCTGATCGGGTATATTTCCGGCCACTTTGACTCGGCATCTACAAGGATTAAGAAGTGATGATTTAGAAAAGGTCCTGCGTAATCCATGTGGACTTGCTGCTAATTGCGTTTTGGTTTTTCCCACACATGAGTAGGGGGCTTCTCTGGATTTTTCTTGTTCTCGCAACATGCCTTGCAGCTTACCACCATACGCTCAATTTCATTCCAATAGCAATAGTTTCTTGCCAGCTCTTCAACCGCACTAATCCTACATGCATTTATTGTAGTTCTTGAAGAATTGCATGTTGTAACTTATTTGGAATGAAAACCCGATTCCCTTTGAAAATAACCCATCTTGAAGTGAGATTTTGGTATCAGCAACATCCAAGTACATAGCAAGTGATGTTTCCCTTTCTATATCTCTAGCTGTGAGAGTGTCTGTTGTTATCAAGTTTATTGTCTCTCTTTGAACAGTGTAGTCTTTGTCAACAAGGTTAATGCTTTCTTCTTTTAAAGGCAAGGGGGATTTCTTGAAAGATAATCTGCGTTACAATGATTGTTTGATACTTAATGTACAATCTCGTAATTGAATCCTGAGAGAAAATGAGCGTATCTAAGTATCCTGGATGAAGTCAATAGTGGGAGTTTCTTGTCTGGATTAATTATGGTCTTGAATGGTTTGTTATCAATAACAATTGTGAACTTCCTTCCATAGATGTAATCAACAGTCAAATCAACTGTCTAAAATTACTACAACGAAATCAATAAATTAGTTGGCAGAATGAGACTATTGCATAAAGCAATGGAAGCCGGTCATACGGGTTTACATAATGAATTGGTAGCTCTAATTGACGAACTTCGGAATCGCGGCATAGTCGCATAATTGTTTGCGGGGATATAAAAGAGCCACAAGCGTAAGATGTATCAGTTCTAACATGAGCGTCGACAAGTTCGGACGATACTCCACGTTAGGAGTGCAAGTTGGAGAAGACAGAAAAAGAAGTGGATTACCGCAAACACCCGAAGGTGACTATAACATACAACGAAGGTGACAGATCGAAACGGCATTGATATTCCCGAACATTTCCTCATTGAATTTTTTTCCTACTCCACATTCACCACCTGACCCGACTGAGTCAGGATTGCCGCACTCGATCACCCCTTCAGGGTTTTACTTGAAGCGTACCTTTTACCACGATTTTGTAATCTGCACAATCATCCATAGACCAAAGACAAATGAAGAAAAAAAACATATAAATAATATTTCTACCAAAGAAATACATGGGAGAACTAAACTGAGATGGTGATATTGTAGTCGATCACACCTTCCACACATGCGGACACCGTTGTGAAGAGACACTGATGACATGGGACTTCAAATGTCGTGTAGATGTCTGATCTCCGGTCCCTGGGACTCCATCACCACATCATCGACCACGCATCGTCACCAGCCTTCTCACCAGGCAGCCGCTGAGTCTACGACCTACACGAGTGACACCTCCCGCCCATTCTGTAAGTCCTCAGCGCGGTAGCGGCCGACCACCTTCCAGGCACGCCCACAACCACCGGGCCCTTTCTGCCACCTATCTGCCTGCACTTGCTGCGTGTGGTTCTGAGTCCTCCACTGCCCGGACTGGCATCCAACGTCAACGTCTGCCTCCCCTACAGCGGGGCACCTTATCATCAACACTTCTGGCCGGCAAGAAAGTACAACAGCGGATAAAGCACCCTAGTAGCAGCATTAACCAAGGATGAAAAAGTAATTAAAAAAAAGAAAAAAACAAAAACGAGAATGTGCGTGCAGATTATCGGCATTCCAATTTACTCGCCTTTGCAGATTATCGGCAATCCTGGAAGCCTCTTCCAACCCCAGACCCTGCCTCTTTTAAGGGGGGGAGGAGTCCGGGCAATGTCAATGCCCAATTCCGCAATATTCAAAGGAGTTCGTCTCCCTCCTTTTTTCGGTTTGAACGAGTTGGCACCACAGGGATCCCAGCGTTGATTACCACCCATCACCGAACGCGGGTTCTCCGAGGGTCACTACCAAACGCATTCAAGGGCTCCGCCGCCCTTCGACCCCATGATCCACCCCCGGTGATGAGCTGGCGCGTCCCATCTTTTTTTCAAAACAAAACCAAAGCAAAGCTTGTAAGAAATCACACCTCCCGCACCTCCACCATTCCTGCCTTCATCCCACAAGTCGCGGTGCAAATTCTTTCCGAGAAGGGAGTTTGGCTGTGACGGCTCGTGCCGCCAACACTTCATATAGTAGCGATTCGCCATGCACTGGCCGTAGCGCCGGCATCCGACAGCCTCTTTCTAGAAGCTTCTCGAAGCGGTCCGCGAAGTCGTAAAATACGGAGGTCCTCTCTCTCTCTCTCTCTCTCTCTCTCTCTCTCTCTCTCTCTCTCTCTCTCTCTCTCTCTCTCTCTCTCTCTCTCTCTCTCTCTCTCGCCGCCCTTCTACGAGAGAACTTCGATTCGCCACTCGCCAGCATCGCAGGGAAAATGGAGAGCTAAGTATAAATTAGGGGTGTCCGTTAGGTCCCAGGGATGTAGGGTGTGGGAGATGGTAATCATTTAATAAATCACACATAAATTTATCCTTTTAGCTAATCAATTAAGGCTAGAACTTGTTCTGTAGAGGGTAGTCTGGAACCGAAATGCTCATGTCCTTTCCGGACATAGCCTTTAGGTATAGGATGGGTTAGATTTCTAGATACAATTTATTATTAGTAAATTCACTTTGGCAATTAATTTAGTTTACGTAGATTGTAAATAAGCTCATCAAACTCGCTGGTTCTTGGTACTGTGCTTGGCGACGATCCGTCTGGGTAATACCTTCAGTATGTCCTTTAAGATACGTTCCTAGCTCAGTCAATAAGTCACGTAATTCCCAGCTATCTTATTTCACGCCATATACCTTAATCCGCACCCATTTCCATAGTCACCTTTAGTTAATCACCCGAAACCTGGAGATGACCAGTCAGCCCATTCCTGTTGTTACTTGAGCCCTGTAGTCTATCACTTCAGCTTCCCAATAGTTTCTCAGTAGCTCAATACCACCATAGGTCCGCTGTCTACATATCCGTATACCCATTACCCATATTCAACCGACATATTCCCGTTTCAAGCTATTTCAATCATTTATTTCCTAAAATATCTCCTTAGTGCTAATTGATACTCAGTTGTTCCTGAAATATTTATTTACATAATAGTTTGTAATTGTTTTCGTGTTTAATTATTTGTGGATTGTATTCCTGTAAAAATGTTATCTCTTCGCAAAAAAGGGGAAAACTATAAAAAAAAAGGAGAGCGAGAGGTAATTCGTAAAGTAATTGAGGTGTGTGATTCATAGGCAGATAAAGGTGAAACATTGTATCCTTTGGGACGATCAACAAAACGTGCTGTAGCTAATTGTAATGTATCAGAAAGGACTGTCATTAAAATTAGAAAACTACGTAGACAAAATCCTGACGAAAGACTGAAAATCATGGATGTTCGAGAAAACGCCCTGACTCACGTAACTGTGTTGTAGACTCATTTGACTGCAAGGTTATATCTGACATTATAGAAGATTTCTATGTAAACAAGAAAATAGTGCCCACACTCCATTTTATGCTCCCTGTTTTGAAATAAAATTTTAATTTTACATGTGGGGAAAGATAATTGAGACGTGTTTTACGGAACAAGGGGTTTAAGTGGAAAAGATGCCAGTCAAACAGGAAGATTTTAATAAAACATCCCATGTACTTTAGCAAAGATTTTACAATCTCCAAGCTATAAAAAAATGCAGAGATGAAAACAAACCTATTTTATTTCTGAAACAGGAGTGGACAGTAGCTTGACTTTTCAAAAGTGTTGGCAGAGCGAAAAGGTTGATGAGGTGTTAACCAAGAATAATGCGACAAGAAGATCTTGGTACATGTAGGGTCAAAAGATGCATTTTTAAAAGATGCCGAGTTAACCTTTCGAGCAGGGACTGCAACAGGAGACTACCATGGGCAAATGGACAGTACCAATTTTGAGCGATGGCTTAAGGGAAAAGTTCTTCCCAATCTTCCAACGAACTCCGTTGTGGTAATGGACAACGCTCCTTACCACAACAAACAAATTGACAAACCACCTTCAAAGTCATCAACGAAGCTCATGATTGGTTGGCTTTGGCGAAACGGGAAAGCTTTCCCATTGAACACAAGGAAAGTAGTTTTATTCAAAGCAATTGAAGCGTTAAAGGGCAAAGAAAGGATTTATAGCGCCGATTCCATTTTAAAATCACATGGCCAAGAGGTACGGCGCCTTCCGCCCTACAACTGTGACTTAAATCCAATTGAGTTAGCTTGGGCAAAAGTGAAAAAATACATAAGAGACAATAACACGAAAGGTGTCTAACAAAACTGGAAGTTCTCTTGAAAAACGGCTTTAACCAAGTGGCATCCTCAGATTGGAAAGGGTTTTTCTAAAAATGTCGAGGGCAACGAAAAACATTACAGAGAAAAAAGGCATTATCGAGGATGCAATAGACCGTATGATGATTTCTCTTGGAGAAATTATGGATGGAAGCAGTGATGAAGCTTATAATTCATCAGACTCTGACAGCGGCATTGAATAACGTCTTATAGGTTTCACCGTAAGCTCTCAAACGTCTTGAACACGTTTACATTGTACATATTGTAAGATCTAATTAAATGCATTTTTAATTCAACTATGGTTAATTTTTTGTTCTCCATGAACTTTCACTACTGCATTATTTGTTTATTGTCTCACAAAATTGTGAAATGGATACCGAATCAGTCGTTTCGAGTCCCTTTTTTTAATTTATTGATTTAGAGGAGGTAGCTGCAATAAGGGTCCATGCTCCAAAAACCTTGTTTTGAGATAATGAGCTTTGAAGTTTTCACATAGGCCTATGTGCTATTCTTATAGGAGTATCATAGAGACAGATATGTTTAATTTTTTCATTCCATTACTTCTTTAATAACCAAAATTTTAAAGTGTATTTAATCATAATTCATTGGTTTAATAATAAAATTAGAATAATGAGAGGTATGTCATAGGCCCTTTTTACAGAGAACTATATACTGTTTTATTGCAGAACAAGTAATAACATTGGCCTATAAAACGAACATCTTACAAATGCTTTTTAACATGTTTTATTAATTAATAAGCATTTATTTACTACATAATCAGACATGTGAAAAAAAAAACCTTTTTACACTATATAAAAGTTTTTAAAAAGGCTATAAAAAAGACAATGAAATGTTTTTAGGCCTATTTAAAGTTGTTGTCTCACATTTAAAATCATACTTTCATTAGCTTAGCTCTCCTAAGACTTAAGACAAAGCTTTGTAAAAATAATAAAAAAAGTATGATAGATCACTAGTAGGCTATCATCTAGTATCCCACCTAGGCCTATAGGCTTAAATAAATGAAATAAAAAGGTGGGTTTGAATAACTTTACACAGCATTGTTTTCGTTGAAGATGGTTTCATAGAAGTTTCTACTGCTTTCTCTTAAAAATGTATAAAGGTCTCTAACGTCTTTAATTTTACCTGCTTTCAATTTAATCCTAGGCGCATTGTTTATGTTTAGTTCTTCAACATACCGCAACCTATATTTGAATGGTGTGAATATGGGTTGGTAGGTTTTTGAAGCTAGGACACTCCCTACTTTCGTATATTTCAACGTAGTATCATTGACTTTGTACACTGTAGTATATTGTTGAATTCTGAACTTAACTTTATTTTGTTGACTAACTGGAACCTTTAAAAATACTCTTTTAGTGCTTGTCCCCAGTCATAAATCACTGCATCTGTAACCAGTTCAACAGGAAATGGAGTACAGCGGCACTTCAAGATTCTGTCATAATATATGTATGGGGTTTCAATGATTTCAGTCTTTTTGAAGCTGGATCGCACTAAACCGAAATTCCGGTCACATTGTCCATATGAATGTCCTCTAACAGGATATACTTGTATTCCTTCCACATCATACATTTTTGTCAAAAAGGAACAAAACCGTAGTACGATGGCATTTTTGTTCTGCCCCCCAGCAGCGTCAGACAAAAGCACTATCTTTTTCATCCCAGGATAGAGTTCGGACTTCCTATTAAAAAAGTCGAAGAGAAAAGAACACACTGAATTGGCCCCCTTTTTTGTTTTTGACTCTATAAAAGTATTCATAAGTGAAGTCCCATCGTTGTGGCAGTGAACATTAAAAAGGTATAGCCATAGCAACCGTTTGTAGAACTGCTTGTTTACGGTCAGTTTAGGTAATGGCAAATTTTGGGCATAGTCAAATTCAAGGACTACTGTACCACTATCTTATTTTTTGCCTCTTCAATCAACATATTCTTCATAGAAAAAAACCCGTTTGCCTTTCACTTATGTAAGTCGAACTGTACACTGCACTCGTCATGGGGATTTTCGGCAAGTTTTTGTTCACACTCTGCGCAAAAGTCGCATGTATCCGATTTAGATTTTTTTAAGGAAAAGTTTGTTTCCTAAAGAAAAATTTAAAATAGGTCTTATAGGCCATAGTTAAATGCTCACCAGTCTTCTCATTAAAATACCTCTTAAACTTGTCGTAAATCTGTTTTATTGTCGAATCTGGATGTGAAAAATAAAGCCTATTAGTTTTGTTTGCCGAATAATGACTATTATGATTGGGAATGGACTTCAAGTGAGCCATTGCGAGTTCCCAAACATCTTTGGATAGCTTCTTTGGGCGATTTTCATGTTTGCCCCTTTTTTCTCAAATGACTGACCATCTATGATTTTCTTTTGAACTATTCGACTGCGCTTTACTGAAACTTGGAATAGGCCTACTAAAAACGATCTGCACACTTGAACGCTTTCTATTCCTTTTTTTAAATTGTATTCCCAACACTGATTCCTGATTACTTTAGGTGGGCCTATCCCTCTTCTATGCCTAAGAGAAGTGTGAGAACTTATACAGCCAGACAGAAAGCGACCTCTTGGGTTTCTTTCGACTGACCGTTCCAAAAACTATCAAATAAATGTCTTTGGTCAAGTATTGTAAATGAGTTAAAACATTTCTTTTTGCAACATTCAGAAACTCTAGTAAATGTCTTTCCTGGTACTTTTTTACCTGTAGACCTAGATACATATACCTCCCCAGACTGTCTTCGATCTCTTGTAACATTCCTCTTCCAATTTTCACTTGAAGTAGGCTTATATTTAGCCCCTTTTGCTACTCCTTCTTGCAATACACTATTTCTGTCATTAACTTCCATAGTTATTAATCATTTTCACTTCAACTAATACAATAATACCCCCGTCGCAGCAGACCTGTGTACTCAGCGAATTTCTAATGGAATGTTGTTATATTTTCTCTTTCCCCATAAAATCCATGGGGATGAGAGTATGTAGGTTTGCCGCCATATGGGTTTTGTTGGTAAATACAAGTTAAACCCTACCCAGTGAATGTACATACCAAATTTTATCATGTTATGGTGTTCTTTGTATTTTCCCCATAAACCCCATAGGAGTGAGTATGTAGGTTTGCCGCCATATGGGTTTTCTAAGCAAATATAAGTTAAACGCTTCCAAATGAATGTACTTACCAAATTTTATCAAGATATGTCAATAAATAAGCAAGATAGAAGGTTTTCTTGATTTCCCATAAGAATAACATGAAAAACATAGTTTTTTGATTTTCTCCATAACCATTTAAGCTAGGTAAAAAATTCAAAATACTAGATTGTTTTTTTTTTTTAAGCTCTTTTAAATGGTTTAAGTTAAAATTGTTGAATTTTATAAATAAAAGTAAAAAAAGCCAAAAACCCATTTTTTTACCCTTTTGAAACCCCATAAAACCCCGTTCCCATGGTCCGATCATTCTGGTTCGCGAACTCAATCTAGTAGATGTTGGCTTACACCCCAGTACCAAATTTCATCAAAATCGGAGGTTCCGTTCAAAAGTTATCGTGTTCACGGACACATACATATATATATATATATATATATATATATATATATATATATATATATATATATATCAATTTGAACGAACGGTGTTTTTGGCTTCTAGGGACCTCAAAACGAAAAAGTATCATGGTCCCGGGCTTAGGTCTCACCGTGACTACTACCGTAATAGCGTATTCCCTATAGGGAAATTCGCTAAAAACATTTAAAAACACAGTTAACAAAACTAACCTCACTCATTACTTTTTTTTTACAAATTTTATTAACCGATCAGCATATTACAAAATTGCTATACAGGCTAAAGTTTAACAATAATATAAAAGTAACATATTTACAATAACTTAGGTTGAGGTCAGCTAATGGTTAGCCCCTCTGGCACAGTGTCCATAGTCATGTTAGTCTGTTAGATATATTTCTTGTCGAAAATCACTGAAAAAGGAAGCTGAGAAAGGCTAAATTGTCTTAAGGTATCAAAACATCTTGAGGAAGTCTGGGCCGAAGTCTAAGTCGTGTGATATTTGATGGCTGACCTGAGTTAAAGAATTGAATTCCGCTTGTCAATTGAATTTTATTGAAGAATTTTACTGTAGTTTTCTTGATGTAATCGTCAATTGAAGAAATGCCAAGCTCAAAATGTATTTGGTTGTTTCTAACGTACCACGGGCACCTAAGGATTATTCGTAACACTTTGTTCTGAAAAGTTTGTAACCTGCGAACTGCACTAGATGATGCGGTGCCCCACACAGGGCATGCATATAACATCAGGGGTCGTAGTATGCTTTTGTAGAGAAGAAGTCCATTTTTTGTGGATAGAGATGATTTCTTGTTTAGAATAGGAAATAATTTCGATAATCTTCCATAAGCCAAATTTAATTTTTTATTGATGTGAAATTTCCAATTTAGTTTTCTGTCGAGGTAAACTCCTAAATATTTTATAGCTTGGTCTGGAGGGTTCCATGGGATTTGTTCGCCTAGAATTTCAAAATTTTGAGGATCAACTGGTCGCCGAAGGGTAAAAATTTTTGCTTCACTCTTGGTCGGATTTATGGCTATTTTCCATTTAATGAACCAGTCCATTAAAGTGTCTAAATGTTCTTGAACATTTTGGGCTGCAACTTCAACATCGTGGTGGGTGGAGTAAAGAAGCGTGTCATCAGCAAAGACAGCAGTGTTAACATAATTTGATAAGGGCAAATCGGAGGTGTATAAGTTAAATAAGAGGGGTGATAGAATTGCGCCTTGCGGGACTCCGGCGTTTATGGGCCTGGTCGAAGATAAAACCCCACCAATTCTAACTGAAAATGTTCGGTCCTGAAGGAAGCTCATTACAATGTTTTGCAAATAACGAGGTACTCCAAAATCTCTTAATTTATATATCAACCCATCGTGCCAAACACGATCAAAGGCTTGGCCAACATCTAAAAACACTGCAGCTGTATGAGAATGCCTTTCAAATCCATTAATTATATCTTCAGAAACTCGCAACAGTTGATGTGTGGTAGAATGGTGAGACCGAAAACCAAATTGATGTGGAGGAATGAGGGCGGTACTGTTTACATATGAATCAAGGCGTTTTTTGATGATTTTTTCAAATAATTTGGACAGAGTCGGTAGAAGGCTTATGGGGCGATAACTATTTACTTGAGATGAAGGCTTTCCAGGTTTATGAATGACTGTTATTATTGATTTTTTCCAAGTTTCGGGGAAGTAAGAAATATTGAGACATGCATTGAAGAGAGACGCCAGGAAAGCAAGCCCTTTCTTGGGTAAGTTGTGTAGTATTAAGTTTGGAATTCCATCATGACCAGGAGTCTTTTTAATTTTCAAAGTTTTAATGTGATGCAAAACTTCAGAGGGAGAAGTAAACTTAACTGGTCTTTCAACGATGAGCAATGGTGAAGAAACAACTGAAGTGACATGCGATGTGAATTGAAGATCTTGAATGTCCTCGTTGGGTTGAAATGTTGATTGGTAATAATCAGCTAAAACATTCGCTTTTTCTATTTTGCTTTCATACACTTGGCCATTATTTATCAAACTGGGAATGGAGGATTTTTTCTTCAAAATGCGTTTTGTTGTAAGCCATAGAGAGTTGTTATCAGTTGTGGATAGATTAGAAACATAGTCACTGTATGATTTGTGTCTAAATTGATCTAATTCCCACTTGACTCGCCGAACTAGTTGGTTATATCGCCTGCGAAAATTTGGAGTTCTGTGCCGTTGCCATAATCGTCTGTGCTTTTTCTTCAGATGTATGAGTGAAAGAATGTGTTGCGGCGTTCTAGGAAGGGATGCAAGAGGTTTGAAAGGGTGGATAGTTGATTGATCTATGGAGAAACGAATAGAGTGAACAAACTTGTCGATGGCCTCGTCAACCTGAAGGTGGTTGGTCAAATGTTGAGGAATGGTGAAGTTATTATTAAATTTGTCTTTAAACTTGTCCCAATCGATGACTCCTTTAATAAGTTTTTCCTGTAGAGGTTCAATTTCGGGAGGACCGTTAAATGAAAGAACAACCGGTAAGTGATCAGAATCGAGGTCGACTATCGATGTCATGTGCAGTGGATGAGAGACGTTTTTAAATAAGCCAATATCTAAAATATCTGGCCTCACATTAGGGTTGTAAGAATAATGTGTAGGCTCATTGGGTGCTATGACTGACACATTGTACTCAGTAGTAGCTAAAAGAAGTCTTCTTCCATTAGGATTACTTTTTTGGCAACCCCAAGCTTCATGTTTACAATTCAGGTCACCTAATAAAATTGTGGGAGTATTGTCAAGAAATAAATTCTTTATGTAGGTTTTTGAGAATTTGTAACGTGGAGCATGGTAGGCAGCATATATTACTAATTCTTCGTTGTTTGTTTTTACCTTCACTGCGACCACTTCCAAGTTATTCATATTAGGTAAATAAAGAGAATGATGGGATATATTTCTTTTAATAATAATAGCCACACCACCAGAGGCTCTTGGGGCATCCCTGTCAGATCTGTACACAAGATATCCAGGAATTGTAAATTTTTCAGATGAAATCAGATGGGTTTCAGTAATACAGGCAATGTCAATTCTGTTTTGAGCAAGGAAAACAATAAATGACGATCGTTTTTTTTTTTAAACCATTAGCGTTCCAGTTAAGTATGTTGAAATTATGAACGGGTTGCAAGTTAAAATCCATTACTTAAAGCTGAGGAGATTAGCTGAGAAATGAATGATTTAATTTGAGGAATGTATGGCTTAATAAGCGATAATAACGAATTTAATATGGGATGAAGAGGACTGTTTTCAGGTGACGCATTGTTGAAATCCTTATTTTGTAAATCCTGATGTTTAGGTTTATACCCTTTAGTAGCAGTAGCGTAGCTGGTACCAGGTGAAGGGTTACTTTCTTGGTTGAATTTTGAGGCAGGCTCTTTAGCAGGTGAAGTTATTAAAGTTGGAAAGTCACTTGTGTTGACATTTAACTGTGTGCTCTTTTGAGAATTATTTGTTTGGCCTTGAGTCTGTTTATGGTTAATCTTTGATTTTATATTTAAATAGTATGGGCATCCTCGATAGTTAGCAGTGTGGGAGTCACTACAGTTGACACACTGCACCGGTTCCTCTTTCTTTTTGGGACAATCCGAAAACAGATGATTGCCTGTACATTTAACACATCGTGGGTCAAGTTTGCAATAATTTTTGGTATGCCCAAAACGTTGACAACGAGTACATTGAGGGATGGACTTTGATTTACGTTTCATTTCAATTTGTATTTTTGAATGAAAGAGAAATTCAAGACCGAATATTTCATTTCCTGAGTCAGAATCTTCAAGTTCAATGGCGCAAAGGGGCATGGGAAATTTATTTTTGTTGTACAACCTGGTGACCTTGAGGATTGGATAATTTAGTGATAAAAGCTCTGTGGAAATGTCTTGGTCTGTAAGAGAAATTGGAACGTTTCTCATAATGACTGACAGACGCTTGTTGTCTGGGGGACAGAAAGAATGGTACTGGACTTTTAAGTTGTCGAAATGTGCTGTTAATGCACGGTAGTCATCAGAGGAAGAAACATTAATTTTTATGTTGCTGCCCTTATTCACGGTGTAAAAGTCGTCCTTGAGGAGTTTGTTAAGGTCCGCTATTAGAGCTTGGTAATTGTTGGAGTCATGGAGAAAAATGGGTGGAATTCGTTGGGGTTTACTAGAAGCTGGGGACTCGTCTTCATCAATAGAATTAGAAATGGCTGCAAATCTATTTTGTATAACAGTTTTATAAGGTTGGTTGGAAGGTTGGACGTGGGATGAGCGAGATTTGGATTTCCTATTATTCTTTATAAGCTGGAATGTGTTTTGCGAATCGTCCGTCTTTGTATTACATAGTTCCATGTCATTCTCATTTTCAATTTGAGTTGAGTCAGAGTCAGTGAGAAAACGTTTAGGGGGCGGTGGGGTTGAATTTGAGTCTTCTAGTACGGCATGCTTACCATTGTTGACAGTTGATAGCACGTGGCTCGCCAAAGCCGCGTAGTTGTGATCTGACGTTAAGGTTAGGATTGGTGGTTTTAAAACTAAGTTCGTGCCGTTCATTTAGAACGTAAACTAAGTTGCTGTTGTTGAAGAAAACAATAAAAGAACACAAAATTAAGAAAATCAACACTTAAACACGTAGAAAAACTAATTAAAACTATTTAAAACTGAAAATATATTGAGAGCAAAAACAATAACAAACTTTGCTGTTTACTCGCAACAGCTGATCCTCACTCATTACTAGCTTTTTTTTTTTATTATTAATTTATTGGCTTCATGGCAACATGCCCATAGCTAGCCATACAAAAATACAATTTGTTTAAAACTATTACAATTTAGAGTTACTAAATCTTAATGTCATTTTCGATTATGAACTTGCACAAAGCATCTAAAACGTCAACATTATTTTCTTGGAGGATGTTCATAATATTCACTGGAAAAACAAAATTTTTTTCTTGCAAACTTTTGAAAAAATTTTCTCGCTTGGATTTATATTTTTCACACCCAAGTAGGATATGGTCGATCGAACCAATGTCCGTTCCACAATCACACTGATCTTCATTTACTATTTTCAGCTTATGGAGATGTTCCAGTAAGCAGCAGTGTCCAATCCTTAACCGAGAAATAGTTTTTATTTTTGTCCGTGATTTCTTAAAACTTGAAAACCATACTGGAGAATTAACTTTTGGCTTCAGTTGAAATAACCTATGTCCTTTATAAACAGATACGGCTTCCCACTCGTCTTGCCACCTCGAGTGTGCTTTCCGGGAAATTGAAAAATTGAAATCTTTAAAGCTTGGCAGAAAAAGGTTGTTTTGCTCGTTTGAAGAACATGTTTGTTTAGCAAATGAGTCTGCTAACTCATTGCCCTTCAAGCCTATATGAGAAGGAACCCAAAATAAAATGATTTCGTAATTAAGATGGGATAATTTCATAAACTGATCTTTGATCTTATACTCAATGTAAGTAGTTCTGTGGTCGAATTTGCTGTTTTGTAGGGAGAGGAGAACACTTTTTGAGTCTGATATAATGATTGCTTTAGACGGTGGCAGCGACTCCACATACTTCATGGCTGTAAGTATTCCAACAGCTTCTGCCGAATAGATCGACATGTTGTCATTCAACCTGAGGGTAATTACCTTGTCATGGGTCTTATCGTAGACGCAGCAACTTGTTCTATTGACGTCTTTGGACCCATCGGTGTAGATATGAATATGTGAAGGCCAATTTGAAGTAATCTCTGATTCGATACATTTTCTTATTGAGTTTAAGGAACTTGAACTTATCTCACGCTTAGAGAATGGTGAGAAAAGAACTGGAATCTCAGAAAATAAACTCTTAAATTGAACCAAAAAACAGGGACTTAAATATGACCTTTCCATTGAGATACGAGACTGAATAAGTTGGTTGTAGCTTGAAAGAAGAGGTGGAGAGTTAGCTTCAGTCCAGACTGAATTCAACTGGTTAAAATTGTACATTATATCGAGGCTTTTCAATAGAGGATGGCTAGTTAATGCGAAGGTCTTATGTAAATATTTGTCAGCTAAGAATTTTCTTCTAATATGAAGAGGCATGATCCCACTCTCCACTTCCATGGCACGACATGGGGAAGAGTTCATATAACCCATGCTTATTCGAATTGAACTAAATTGTAATTTATCTAGTTTTTCTATCACCATATTTGATGCGTTTCCATAGATAAAACAGCCGTAATCTATTATCGACCTGATAAGAGATTTATACAGGGACAAAAGGCAAGCCGGGTCTGCACCCCAACGTTGCCCAACAACTGTGCGAATGAGGTTTTGTCGCTTCAAACACTTGTTATAAATATAGTCTATATGATGCTTCCATGATAATTTACTATCAAATATCACACCTAAAAACTTGTGGACATTTTTCATAGGAATAGTTTTATTATTAAGTTTCAAGGCAACAGCAGGTACGTTCCTTATCGTAGAGAACACCATTGCGGACGATTTGTCTGCTGATAAATCAAGACCATTTTGAATTGCCCAATGAGAAATTTTAACAAGAGATTGATTAATTTTATCTTGACATTCGAACAAGCGATGACCTTCAGTATATAAAACAATGTCGTCTGCAAACTCAAGGGATTGAACTCCTGGACTCAGCACCCTGGATATGTCTTTTATGTAAATACAAAAAAGGAGTGGACTTAGGGCTGAACCCTGAGGCAAACCTTTACTAGCTTGAAGCTTTCAACAACAACTGTTCTATGCCAGAAGGGCCCATGACATCAGCTGCTTCAAACAGGAATACCAACACAACCAAACAAGATAACTCAATGAAATTTGGCAGGGATATACTTGAGAACATGGAGAATCCATTTTTAGATTCTCCTGGAAAGGGTCCTATGTGCCCATAGGCCCTTATTGCAGCTGCCGCCTCTATCAGATCTATTATTAATCTACTTTGCTTGAACTCTCTTTATTGTTTAATATATTGTTCACAATATATCGGGTTCAGGCATGTAACATAAAGAGCATGTTATCGGTAACTTGAATTTAAAATAATGTCAACATAGTCTAGTAAAATTAGCTAACAAAATAGCTGAACCCAGAATTAATTGCAAACTAATAATATTTGACCGATTCATATGTAAAATTACCTGAGAAAAACTATGGTGAAAAGTCTACCACTCTCCGACTCTGCGCTTGCCCACTGTGACCAATTTTTCAAAATGGCAGCTGTAGTTTTATAATGTTTTGCTGAATATCTTTTGAACCGTAAAAGGCAGCTAAATATTGTAAATTAGTAAACTTTAGAAAATTAAATTGTGCAAATTTTTGGTTGGTATCTTATTCCAGGACTGGGTCGCCACGATCTTCCAGACGCTGCCGGAGATCCTCCGGGACGTCAAAGGGTACGGGTGGGACGTTGGGGACGAGAACCCGGATGTCAGGCAGCTCCTCCGGAAGCTCGTCCCGGTCCTCTTCTACTACACCTCCCTCCACGTCGGATACATCAAGGGACAGGACGGACTCGTTGTCCGACTGGGAGAGCCGGTGACGGCGGTATCCCCGACAGCTCCGACGTGGCGAGCGAGAGGACTGATGCCGTGTCGTCCAGGTCTTCTATCTCGGCAGCTGGCTCCGGTGGTTGCGACGATCCGGCGTTCGACAGGGCCTGCTCGGTCCCCTCCGTGGCTTTCACCAACGGGGGGAACAAGGCAGGGCGACAAGTGTAGCTATTTTATTTTTTATTTATTTATTTTTTTTTTGCTGTTTTATAAGCGATTCCTCCATAGGAGTTGTATTTATTTTTCTTTTGTATCCTCAATTCATTTATTTTCTTCCTTTTCTAAGTTTCTTTTTATTTATTTTTAAACTTTTTGTTCTTCTTGTAGGCAGCGCTGAAGCATGCCCTGCTTATAAAACGGCTTCTTTGGTTCTGCGCCTGTGTGGTGTGGCGACTCCGCAGGTGTTCGGCGGTCTTCGTATGTCCGCTGGTGGTCGGCGGCTCTGAGATGTGGGGGAGTGGCACCCCCCCCCCCCCGGCCACCTCCTGTAGGAAGCACCATCAGAGAAGTGACGACCTTAGATTCAGGAGGCTGGTCGGCTCGGGAGCCACCGTCCGCAGATGGTCGGCGGAGACTGTGGTGGGCTACGGGCTAGCCGTAGTCCAGATGCCCCCGACATATGTCGATTGACGTCCGAAGGGCCGTGAGGGAGAAGTCCAGGAGGGTACGCCGCTCCGTGATGCCAAGATGTTTCAAGCCGGTGATGGTAGCTCGAGGAAGGGCGCCACGGGCACCGACGACCACGGGGATTACTTCTCCCGACGTGACGTCAAAGTGCCGCTGGACCGTCGGCAGCAGAGGCTGGTAGGTGGTCACCTTGGTGAGAGCTGCTGCGGAGAGGGACTGGCCGTTCTCGTAGGGGAGTGTGACGTCTGCGATGATGACCCGATCCCGTGATTTAATGACGAGATCGGGGCCCAGGCATCTCCCCTCGACGGTGAACTCCTGTTCCCGGGCGACGGTAAGTCCTCTCCTCTTGCAGTCAGCTTCGATCTGGCCGACGATCCAGTTGTGGCGCTCGATCCTCGCTCGCTGTCCAGCCGAGCACTCGCCGATGACGTGGCCAAGTGTCTCCGGCTTGAGACGACAGCGGCGGCAGATCACAACATCATTTCTGACAGCACGGTTGATGGCGGTCCGAGTCCCTTTAGGGTCTGTAAGTTTGTCCAGCAGGGGGTTGTGGGACGTGTATGGCCCGAGGACGATACTTGTGGAGGGCAGCAGGGCGATAGGCAGTGGCGGGTTCGCTGGTGGTCGCACGCCCGTGTACCTCCCGTCGGCCAGGCGGAAGTCTCCAGCGTCCAACAGGTCGAAGTCTTCGTCGTCGAAGCGTCACAGCCGGAGAACGGTGGCGATCGTGCAGCGCGCCACGGTCGGACAGAATCGACGGCGAAACACCTTGTTGCGCGCGATGATGTCTGCGTATGCGCACACGAAGATCCCACAACTCGTGGCGTCTCCCTGTCGAGGGACCTCCGGTGGCATGGGGAGGAAGCGCCATTCCGATGGGCGGAAAGGGACACCAAGCTCGGAGACGTGTTTGTGGAGCGCCTCCAGGATGGTGGTCATTTCCACCTCGAGCGGCGTATCTACGGCGTCGTATGCCCAGAGCTCCCTGGCGGCTAGACGCACGACCACGAGTGACCAATGCCCCACTCTCTCGTTTTCAAAGGGCGAGTAGATCGGCACGTATACAAGGTTTTCTCCGAATTCGTTCACTCCCTCGAGGTGTCGGCGGGCCAACACAAAACCTGACTCCTTCAGCTCGATAAAGAAGGCTACAAAGAGAGCGAGTACTGAGGGGAAGCCGTCGTGTGCGCTGCGCCGCTCAACAATACGCAAGAATGCGTCGAGGGTGTTTCCCGTTGTCGGCTCTTCCGGTCGGAGGTACTCGAAGTCCATATAAACTTCCATATAAACGTCCATATAAATGTACTTTATCACGGGGATCAATTCCCTGGGGAACGACATGATTTACATAAAAAAGAAAATAAATTTATCAGGCAAGCGTGCATGCAAAAAAAGAAAAAAAGTAATTAGGGCGTTTCTTATAAATAGCTACAGTCCTTGCTACCTTAAGATCACTGGGAAAGACACCTTTCGCAAGACAATCGTTAAAAAATTTAGCAAGACTAGGTGCAACTATATGAATTACTCAATTAGAATTAGATCAATTGCGTGTAGAACATAATTCAAAGACCAATAAACATCTTATGTCATTAATTAAGATTAAAATATAAAATTGGGTGAAATCCCCTTGAAAAGAAAAAATAAATTAAAAAATCATCTTGTATTATTTATATAGAATATTTACATTAACAATAATACCTATTTAAAATGGTTTAAAAAAATCTAATCAATAAAACGTACAGACATCATTAGCTAAATTTAAAATCATCGTTAGCTTGTATAAAATCGGCCCAAAATCTGGGTTTAAGCGTATTTTAGACAAATTTGAACCTGTATAACACCCTTTTCCCATAGTTCGATAATCCCAATCGTCATAATTAGTGGACATAGACCTAGTCCCACACCTTCATGTCAAGTTTGATAAAAATCGGACTTTTCGTTAACAGGTTTACCGGTTTCACGGAATTTAAGTACATATTTATATATGTATCTTAATAAGTATACATATGCAGATATGAAAATTTTAATGAACGATGTTTTTTGTATCTGGGGACCCTGTACTAAAAAGTTTACACGGTTAAAGTCTTATATCTAACCTTTGGAACCATCGTAATATGGTTTTCCCAACAAATGAATTTCACTTAAAAGCCCACAATGGAAAGAATCTTTAAAGAGCAATATCCCCCTTATTAAATATAAAAACCAATGCATGTAATATATCAAAATGTGCAAAATTTTATTTTCTAAAGTTTAGTAATTTACAAAATTTAACTGTGTTTAACGGTTCAAAAGATATTCAGCAAAAACTTATAAAACTACTGCTGCCATTTTGAAAAATTGACCCTAGCAGGGGAGCGCAGCGTCTGAGAGTGGTAGACTTTTCACCATCGTTTTTCTCAGGTATTTTTACATAAGAATCGGTCAAAATATATTAGTTTGCAATTACTTCCGGGTTCAGCTATTTTTTTAGTTAATTTACTAGACTAGTATCAGTTACATGTGATATTGCATCGTAAGCGTTAAACTGAGAGATCCTGTTAATAACGATGCAGCCAAGTTGTGGAGTCGCCCGCTGTGAGTTGTGGCACGTCCCGTGGAGAACCGCAGGCAACATATTTACAACATTATCTAATGAATATTCTTTGTAAAATCATGAATATATGAATAGTTACAAGTTGATCTTGACATCTATTACATTGTATTGTTCATTTGATTAATTGTGCTTTGAAATGCTTAAAGAAAGGTATTTCCATTGTTAGATTTTAAGTACCTGTAGGTGTTTAATTTATGAATCTAGTAGGGTGTGTTATTTGGGTGAGTCGGTGGCGTAGTGAGAGGTGAGTGCGCAGGACTTCGGGACCATGGCAGCGATGTCGTGGGTTCGAATTCGCGTTCTGTCTGTGACTTTTTTACTTTTATCAGTACCGTTCACCTTGTACTGTAGCGGCTCACCCCTTACTTTGTCTAATACGATCCACGCACAAATCGAGCAAACTAAAAAAAAAACCCTTGAATAATCATAATAAAAAATACCGGTCATTTTTCACGGGCTGTTAGCTAGTATTTAGGTAAACAGCGGTGTTAATTAAAAAAAAAAATTATAATAAAACTTCCTGATACGGTTTTTTGTATGGTTTTGAAGAAACTACAGCTGAGAAATCTTGATTTTTGAACAGTGCTTACTTTTACGCATGTTGTGTTTCACAATAAGAAACCTACAAAATATTAACTATAATACACTGACACTCAAATATGTACAGTATAAGCCCAAAAATACTAAAACAACACGACCAATGCAATGCACAGTATGTTCCTAATTAAACTAATATAACTATATTTAATTCCATATAATTAAACTGAACAATGCTTCTTTATTGTTATGATGCACTTTTTTCAACAATACACATTATTAACTGTAAAAGTAAATAAAGCAATAAGATTTACAATATCAAAATAAAGTTATGAAATATGTTATCAAAGTGCAGATAACCATTGAACGTTTATAATATTATTATTATGAAGCGGTCAGTCCAGCAACTTGAACTGCATTGCCGACACTGGACATTCCTAAGCCCATCTGCCGGTGATTTACTGAACTACCTGACTGTTAATTCCATCAGGGTGCAGTCTACTGTGACTCCTAAAGTAAATTAAACTTTTTTAATAAAAAGTTCTACCATTTTTAATAAAATATTAATGATTATAAATGCGTGACTAACAATTAATATGCAATATTAGAACAAGTGTTCAATGACACTCGGTAATCTCAGTTGGGTCCCATTTAATCAGTAAGTTCTCGCTAGCATGTGTTGAAACTGTAACTGATTAAATTGAAACACCACAGATTACCGATGTACATTTTCCGGACACATCCACTGCCATACATCGGTCCCTGTCTAGGCCGGTGTAGTTTTTGAAGGCTCGAGACTTGTCGACGGGCCTATCATTATTGTTCTCACGCTCACAGCTCAATGTGGGATTCGTGGAGAACTAGCGCTTCTCGAGACCATATCGCATCGCCCGGAGGACTCATGAGGAAAGGAGTGGGGGAAAGTGTTGACAGTGTTACCAACCATGTATAGTTGGGAGATGACTTGTTGACTGTTGGCAAGGGGAATACCCCCACCACTATCAGCTGTTAAATAGCATTGAAATAAAATAAGACATTAAAAATTAACCAATAATAGATCTAGAAATCACTGAGGTGGGGATAACCTCCCCTCAATCCCTTTTTCCCTAGCTGGCCAACAAGCCAACAGTAGTGACGCAGATGTCAATCTTACAAGCAATGCCGATTATCATGCTTTCGAGGACAGTCGGTGATAAACGAATGATACCCAGGGCAGAGTAATAATGTGTTTATTTTTAGTGGAAGTTTATTGGCAAAAAATAATTAATTGCCTTGTAATAATTAATGTATTACTTAATTATTATCAGCACTTAACACTCTAGTTTTGAAAATTGTATTTATTAATATGTTATCATAACAATTTGTAATATTTAAATCGAATTAACTTATATATAATTAATAGCATATTTATTTATAGCTAAATTATCCATCCAATTTGTTCGCTATTAAAATAAATTGTATTTAAGGAAATGGCTTTGCAATGAAAATAAATAAACAACATTGAATTGAAAAAATAACACGATTTTGACATCATTCTGGCTATGTTTTACATTCCTCTTCTAATTGTAAATAAAATCGTTATTAAAATTATTTGCAGTTTCTTGTTTGCAAACAGTAACCATCTCCCACTCTCCCATTGTTGCTTCTTGAGACACTTTGTTCTTTCATATTCTATATTCTTACCTTCTGATGCTCTTTTTACCGTCTATCTCTAAGAGTTAACAAACTAAATTTAACCATTTAGGCCTAGAAATACTTCAAACTTGTTAATTGGTTACAAACCAGTTGTTCTGGCGGTTACAAATAAGAATACAAACAAACACTGGCTGGGTAGCTGAGTGGTTATAGTGCTCGCCTTTGAATCCAAAGGTTGCCGGTTCGATCCTGAGGAAAGTTAGTAGCTTTTTAAAGGATCGATTCCGGACCCAGTTGCCATTTGTCATTGGGCTATTAATTAATGATGCTTTCTAACAACTGGTCGATGTTAGATAGTAACAAGACTGACGTTTGGACCGTTCCCCGTCAAAACGTTAAAAAATGCCACTGGCGTAGAAAGACACAAGACACAAAAATACAAACACGTAGCAGTTTCTGTGTTGGTAACACTGTCGACACATTCCCCCACTCCTTTCCTCATGAGTCCTCCGGGCGATGCGATATGGTCTCGAGAATCGCTAGTTCATGGAGAGGCTCTTGTTGGAATCCGGTCAACAGGTTTATCTTTGGTCCACATTAATATTACCTACTTATCACCATTAAATCAAGTTCAAAAAACTAAATAATCCAGTATTTTAAATTATTGCTCTACGTAAAGTGGTTGCGGAGAAAATTCAATTTTTCGTTTAGCGGTAAACGCAGTACGTTGGTAAAAGTCACAGACGCGCGTAGGGTCAAACGAGCGCTGCTCAGCTGGTAGCTATCCGACTGAGTCATCAAGACATTATACTCTGTCCACCTAGCCATGGCACCTGACGGATTATAGAACCCTTACTCACACACGCACACAAATGCAGCCGACCCACCCGGCAGGTAGATGAGTCACACACTGGGGGGTCCAGTACAGAACTGTTAATTCCGTAACATGTGTTTATAATAATATGATAGTGTTATATTTGGAATCTTCACTTAATTTCAAAGAGAATGATACCAAACACGACGTAATTATGATAATATTTACATGAAAACGGCTTAACTTTGTTTTTGAGTTAAAACCGAATATCATACAATTGATCACAGGTTAAGTACTGTATTGTAGTTGAAGACTGAATAAAATATTTATACCTAGTAGAGTAAATAATAATTAAGTGAAGTGTATTACGGAAGTATGCGTTAATTTAATTAGGTTTACAGTAATTGCAACGTAAATAAAATCCCATTATTGCTTTCCAGTAGGCCTAAATGTTTACAATTTGTAATCACGAGTAACAAGAACGCATAATCTGCTGAAATAACCTCGAACTATTCTCTTTGTACATTAAACTATTCGTCAGAACCATTAGTCAGTCATGAGCGCTACTGCTTAAAACCTGTTTTTATTATTTTTACATTATTTTTATTGAGAAAATGGAAGTATGGGGCCCTTATTAGACATAAGAAAAGTACTCAAAAGCGTGTCAACAGCCTGCAATGTTTCGAAACAAACCTTCATACGTATAAATGCTGAACTCAAATCACCATTACCAACTCAAATAAAAAATTGCCTTAAAGCTCCGGGGTCTACCCTTGGAGGAATTGGGTCTACCTGAGCCCAAATAATAATGCCGAATGCCGCCTCGCGCGGCCGTGGCGCTAGGCGAGTTTGATGACTGCAGAGTGCAGAGGTTTACGGGGATCGTGTTTTAAAATTAACCAATTAAGATAGATATTGACTCTTAACTTTTTCTAAAAGTAGAAAAAAAGGATCTCGTCGGCTATCTTTTTAGAATTTTTAAATAAAATTTCCAATTTCAGTTATAACTGTCTAAAATCATCTGTTTTTGAGTTTTATGAATGCAGAGGTTTATGGGGATCGTTTTTTAAAACTAAGCACTTAAGATAGAGATTCGCTGTTAACGTTTTATAAAAGTAGAAAAAGGATCTAGTCTGCTATCTTTTTCGAATAAGAAAAAAAATTATAATTCCAGCTATAACTGTCTAAAATCATCTGTTTTCTCAATTTTTAACTGAAGTTTTCCATTAGTTTTGACGAAACTACCAAATGAGATTACTAAAGTGTAACCAAGGATATTTAGCACCGTTATTCTTCTTTCATATGACACCTTAGCTTATAGCTCTAGGCTGCATTTAGCAGAATATAACAGGATTAAAAAACCCCTTACATGTGCATCTAGAAAAACAGATGATTTTAGTCAGTTATAGCTAAGATTAGAAATTTTATTTTAAAATTTTAAAAAGATAGCCGACGAGATAATTTTTCTACTTTTAGAAAAAGTTTGGAGCCAATCTCTATCTTAATTGGTCAGTTATAAAACACGATCCCCGTAAACCTCTGCATCTATAAAACTTGCCACTAAAGAAAAACAGATGACTTTAGACAGTTATAACTGAATTTAGAAATTTTATTTAGAAATTCTAAAAACACAGAAGACAAGATCCGTCTTTGTACTTTTCGAAAAAAATTAAGAGCCAATCTCTATCTTAATTAGTTATTTTTAAAACACGACTCCCGTAAACCTCTGCATCCATAAAACTCACCTAGCGCTGCGGACGCGAGGCGGCATTCGGGCTCGGGTAGACCGGAGCCTTAAAACATATCCTTTCAGTTACAAAAACAATGTAGTGTTTATACTCATTTTTCTCAGAATTTTCTGCTAAAGACAAAAATGAAAATTTTTTTGATTGGAAGTCATACATAAAAAAGTTAGCAGTTATGTATTGGCTGCAGTACTGCCATACCTGCGCTTGGGCATTGGGGTGTCGGGCCCGGGCGCTTGTGAGTGCGCGTCCGAGAGTCACCCTTCTTCTAATCCGTCAGGTGCCATGGCTGGGTGGACGGATTTAAGATGCAGGTCTGCTGTGACGGGGTATTTTGTTATTCAACCGGCTGGGTAAAATCAAATGATATTTATAAGTTGATATTTATATGTATTTTTGATATTATAAAGGATATTATACCTATTATTTAATTTGATTTGATATTATACCTATTATTTAAGTTGATATTTATATTTATATGATATCTATAAGTAAATTATGATATTTATGATGGGAAGGTAAAATAGAATCAAATGATATTTATAAGTTGATTCTTACTGAATTGAAAAAAAACCCTTGTAGACTTAATGTCGTTCATTCAAACACAGGACAGAATCATATATTTCTTTCGATGTCCATTGTGTGTCAGTCCAACTGTAAGTAATCAACCTTATCACTCTTTTTGTCAGCGAAATACTTTAATTTATGTGGACAAATCTAAAAGTTTTTGGCAATTGTTGCCTTATACTTAACTTAAAACGTTTGTGTATTAATTTAAATATCTTTCAAAACAAAAAAATAGGTCTTGCTCGTTTACTCAAAAATTCTTAGTTTTGAGTCACTTATCAGGGAATTTTGGTCCATCTACTACTATTTAACAAACGTATCATACACTTGGAGTGATAAGGTGGATGAGGCCACTCAATCCTACGTGAAGATTTTTGATCAATGTTGATTATTGTTGGTAGTAGGCCTATTAGGACTGTTACAAATTGAAGTGGCGCATCTGCTACGCGGCGGCACGCTGCACGCGACTGCTACGCCACACGTAAACCAACCAATGCTTTTAAATGGGAGCTTACACACTACAGTAGCAGAGGCGTGGCGGGGATGGCGCTACTACTGTAGTTTGTAAGCTCCAATTGGCACTGGTGTGTGAGCATTGGTTAGTTTACAAGTGGCGTAGCAGTCGCGTGCAGTGTGCCGCCGCGTAGCAGATGCGCCACTTAAGTGTTTAATAGGCCTTAGTTATCATCATAAGGACGGAAAGTAGCTTTTTACTGAGCGCAATCACATACGCAAAAATTGCGTTTAAGCAAAGAAAATTTCACCCCTGTGTCAGTAGCCCATTGTTTCGCAGTCGGCAATGTTAACCATACGGCTTTTAATACAAAACATTGTATTTGATTCCCCTGTTTCGGACGCCGTTTTTCAACCGATTTTCTTTAAACTTGGTAAGTGCTTAGTTGAATAGTTATATTACGTCCCTCATACCTCGACATTTTGAAAATTTGACAAATATTACTCTCTGTGACATCGCAAAATAACTCAATTTTCCTCAGTAACATTTGCTAAATTTTCGAAATTTCGAGGTATGAGGGACGTAATATAACTATTCAACTAAGCACTTACCAAGTTTAAAGAAAATCGGTTGAAAAACGGCGTCCGAAACAGGGGAATCAAATACAATGTTTTGTATTAAAAGCCGTGCTAAGCAGGGTGCTTGCTTATAATGTTGAAATAAGCGTTTTTGTATCAAGTTTTAACGTATTAAAAACAATTTTTTTAAGAAAAAATAAGACGATACACGAGTACAATATAATCTTAAGAACAAGAATCTGCAATAAGATTGGTAAAAAGTTTATAGTTAACGATGCAAGAAGGGAGATGCGAAAGGTCTGCAATTTCAAAAACATCGTTATTAGACCACCGATCGATTTCGCACTGAAAAAAAAAAACATTAAAGTAACAAAATTTAAAATCACCCGTATTATATTTTTTCTAAATGTGAGTTTCCGCGTATAGCGGCAGTTAACAGTCTCGCTCGACGATTTTGGCGCCGAGGTAGAGCTCACCCTTAACGTTCGGTTCGCTTGTATTCGCTCTAGCTCGTGGACTCAAGCTTTATGTTAAATTGTTGACTGACATAAAAATTTCTATATTCCTTAAGAGACTGATATGTAAGTTGAAAAAATGAAATGTCAACATCTTGCCTTAAAAGTTAGTTTGCGGGTCGTATTGAGTAAACATGTTTCTTATTTGTTTTCAATTTTTACGATATTTAAGAAAACCCAACTTTTTCGCTATACTACTTTAAAACGCTACAATAATCAGTTGTTCAGGCTGTTCTGGGCGTAGTATTGTGAAAAAAAACTATGTATGATTTTGTTTATAAATTAATAATTAGATATAAATATGGTTTACCTGTAACATGTTTATCAATTAGTTTCCATTTTATGATATTAATCTAAAAGTAAATGTAATCATGCGTTCAAAACCATGGAACCTCTCAAAGAACGTATTTACGAACTGCATATCTGACACTTGAGCGAGGGAGATGAACTTGGCCAAACTTGTTTTGTCACTTTGTGATGCAAATTGAGTTATGCCAGACTCTAGAGAACGTATGTTTGTTGATTCTTTCTTTGCCTAACACAGTTTGTTTTGAGTTATCACTAGTACAAGTCTTCAGGGAATTTCATTGTCTTTGGAAAATATAAACGCAGTTCTGTTCTATATATTTAATTGACACTACCTTAGAAAAAGGATACTAGCAGCATCAATGAAAATGATATTTAAGGTAAAGTTTTGCAGAACTCAATAGTGTTTAGTGATGGAACATACTGAAATTTTATTTCAATTATAATTGGACCGTCTAAATTATCAGTAACATAAACTGTTTGTAGCTTTTCCATTATAATTACAATTGAAAGTGCAAACAAGCAAACCAAGACAGACTAACAAGACTCGCGTAGTAACAGGGACCACCACCCCCTGGCTTCACAACGAGTACAACAGTATATTACGATCAAACATATGGACGCTCACTAGTCTTTCGTGTACATACAGGGTGAGCTGGGCCAACAGGACACAATTGCCATATTTGTTTTAATTTATTACTGTCAATATTTAAGAAAACCACAACTTTATTGTTACACTTTCAAAGGCTTATACTTTATCGTTATACTTTAACCGAATGAGCTGTATTTTTCGTTACAACTCAAACCCCCTTTAATCGACATCAAGGAAATGGTTTATTTTATTTTCAACTCTCTTAGACGCCTAAAAGTGTACTTTTTAGACGGAAGGAGGTCGTTTTCGGGGGATTTACCAATTTAAAGATTGTTCTCATCTTGATTGAACTCATCTTGATGCTTATGTATAGGGTGATCCAAGCACCTTTAAATCTTCAGTTGCCCTAAAATTTAAATATTTTGAAAATTAATTAGTTTTTTTATACAATTAAAGTCTTAAAACGGGAAAAAATCAAATTGCAAAGTACGTCGTGTCGAACATCGTATGTAGGTCTTTTAAAAACAAACAATTTTTTATATAAAGTTGGACTTTATCTCAAACAGTTTCGAAACGGGTCGTAAAACGTCGTTTTTCGATTATTTTCAGGACTTTGGATCAGTAATATGGGTCCTAGGTAAGGCTTTTTTTTTTTTTTTTTTTTTTTTTTTTTTTTTTTTTATTATTACTAATGTCTGTTTACTGTATTTAATAATAGCAACTGATTTTCATTCATGTGTTACCTAACGAAGACATGGATATGAGGAAGAAGGCTACTAATTATCTAGGTGTATAGACGAGTTCTTAATGCCATATGTGAAATATATCAACCTGGTTTTAATTTAAATATAGTTTTTATCATTCTGCACGAAATCAGCCTGTTTGTTCCCCCAATAATATCTTAACTGATTCTTTTCTGTCCTAGGACTGAAAAACCAGCTGGAGAAATTTTTAGGTCCAAGGACTGAAAAGTTAGCTAAGTATAATTATTATTGATTTATTAATGTTGAGGAGCAGAATTTTGTAATTCAAACGTTTTTAAGAGAATTGTTTGTAAAGAACAGAAATGTAAACATTCCATATATTACTTTGTAAATACAACCTCGAAAATACAACTTTATAGTTAATATTTTTAACGATCAAAAGTCTTAATTTTGCATTATGATCAAAAATGTTGTTCATCACTCGGAGCAAAAGTGTCTTTTTCATGCTTAATCGTTTTTGAAACACGATTGCGCACCAAAAAATTGAAACACCCTTTAAGATTCACTTTTGCTCCTAGTGATGAAAACTACTATGGACACACGATAACAATACCCTGTGTGCATCGACATTCAAACTGTAATAATTAACAGTTTTTATTTTTTATTTTGACCCGATTAAATCAAACGTCACACAGAAATGTGTTGGCTTTCATCTATTGACTCGCGCATCGATATAACATGACAGCTACAGAGAAACATCGATGACGATATGATTTATAAATTATCTAAACTCTTTCTGTAGGCTCTAGTTCTTTTATTGCAGCTGACAGTTTCAAAATTAATTTTTATTTAACATGACGTGTATTTAATATGCACTGTTTTCAAAGAGAAGTCAATATAATATAACAACCCGACTAAAGTTTGTTACGTTTTAAATTTTTGTTTGTGCTCCTACAGTGCCTTATAGCAACACCGCCTAGAGTAATAAGAGAAGGCCAGACAACTGAAGATCATTACGTCATATAAGTAGGCTGATGTGTTAAATCATTAGTTCCAACTCATGCTTTAGAGGGTGCTGGTTGTCCCCCCAAAACGGTAAAACATCTAATATCTTGTTTTGATTTTTCGTTGTTTGTAAACAAATAAGTTAGTCATGACAGATGAAACCCTGTCGGCTGACAGTAGCTCATCTGTTTTCTTACATCATAACATAACACATCAGCCTACTTGTATGACGTAACGAATTTCAGTCGTTTGGCCTTCTCTTATTATTCTAGGAGGTATTGCTTATAGTCGTTTTTATTGAACGTAGTGCCCTATTTAGAACCCTAACGAAGACACGATAAAAATATAAATTAATGTGTGTACCGATTTGGTTAATTTTAAGATTTCATTAAAAAGAATTAAACTAGGTATAAGTACGTGTAACTAATTTATTTTAATTAATGAAAAGATAGTTGAATTTTAATGCAAGTTATTAAATTTGCATCACTGCAGCTCCATTACTAGTCGTGAAAGTTAATATTTTATTGAGATTGTTATAATGTAAATTATAGGCGAGCCCACTGCTTACGTTGCGATTAGATTTTATGTTTAAGTTCCAACGAAAGTTGTGGTCACATCAACTTGGAATTCCGCTGCCGCTGAGAGTGCCAGAGTTTAAGTTTTAAATACCTTAACATAATAAATTAAATACCTCCACAATAATTTGCCTTTATTGAAAATTAAGATAAAACGAATGTCTATCAACGAGTTTTTTTCAATTAATTTTTATTTTTTTAATATTTCATCTATATATAAGCCCCTAAAGATATTAAGTGCTAAAGTTAAAAAATCATATCTTAGGTCAGAAGTTGATCTGGATTGTGCTTTTTTGTAATCTGACAGATTAAACCCATAGAAGTATACTGTTTGGTAAATTATTTAAAAAAACACAATATTTCATTTCTAAAATGGCTTCCAAAATTGAGTAGTCCGTTTTGCTTCCATGCCCATTGTGGGTTAGTATATTTTAACATTAAGGTTAGTCCATTTTACTGTTACACCAATGTGGATTAGACCGTTTTTGCCAAAAGGTTAGTCCACTTTGCTTTTAATTTAAATACAACTTGGTATCAAAAATTGGTTTAAAGTGGTGTTTATAGCGAAAAAAACTAAATAAATTAAACAAAATTTATTAATACAGCTCCACAGAGTTCACACTACGCTTTTACAAAATTAAAAGAAATAATAAATTCAATAACAGTATCCTTATTCTTCATTACTCCTTTATTATCCTATTAGTAAAGTCCACTATAGTCCTTAAAACATAAACTATAATGCATAGTTTTTAGTTCTATTACTCTTCCTCCTCTTCCTCCTCCACTCCTGGCAGTGTGTCCCACTCTTTAGATTTATCTCCCACAAGATTTGAATAAAAGTCATGATGAATAGGTGGGATTAAGGGAAGAAGGCTCTTAAGATCTGCTACCTAAAAACAAAATCTAAGGTTAATCTGGAGAGGAAAACAAAATTTAATTACGAAAAACTATTGGGCTATTGGGTAAGTTTTAACATAATATTTAAAAAGTAAAATAATAAATTTATTGTATTTTTAGTCTACATTTTAACTTGAGCAAGGATAGAAAACCTAATATGAAGGAGAAAGTGAAATAATATAATTATAATTGTATTCTATGGTTAAAAAGATCACGTCTCGTCTTACCTTAGCTTCCGTTATGGTGGTTTCAAATTTATCTACATTCCTAAGGGTCTGAGCACCAACTGGTCCTACTGGTGGTCCAAACTGTCGAATGGGCCTGAATTTGGCAATGTGTAGTTCATGATATGGTTCATTTTCAGCGTGATTGTATTTAAAAAAAATCGAGTAAGGTGAATCTCTTCTTACTTCTATTAGTGCCATGTTCAGCCAAGATACTTTTTCACCATTTGTATCTAATTTCCTATGTGTTACCCATTCTTTAAGTAGTTGGAAATCAAAGAAACTGTCCATTTCATTTACTATTAAAGGGTTTTTTTCTTCGCCCCACGTATCACATCAGCCCATTGTTATGGCACAAAAATTCCACTATCTGGTTTGTTTTTTTCTACTAATCCGAAATCCTTGTCACAGTCATTGTAGCTATGGCCGCTAACAAAGAATTTGTGTTTAATTTTGTTAACATTTAAGTCTTCTGAGGTGACAACATAAAGCCAAAAAAGAGCAATGTATATGTTGCGATTTTGACCACCACATGCATCACTCCATGCAATTATTTCTTCATGTACATTTTTCATTTTTAAATAATGAAGTATACAAGAAGCAACTTCAGTTGAACCCGTTGAAGCTTTTGTTTCATCCCAGACCTTCATAAATGCATTTCCCTCTTCTGCGTCATGGATGCCAAAGCAAAAAGTCCAAAGCTGCCGTTTGTAATATACGATACCAGTACTAAGATGAGACGTAGGAAGAGTTTTCATTAGGTCGAACGTAAAAACTGTGGTATCTTTGTTTGTTCTACTCAAATTCTTGTCGTTTTCCTAAATTTCATTGCATGATTCTACCGTTTGATGGTGACATTCAAGTTCCATTTCCAGTTGTACTTTATCTTCTTCGCAAGCAACTTTGATTTTATTATGCAAGGTATCGCATGTTTTGCATGAATCTTTTATAGGTTTGTGAAAGCCAATGTTGAATTTTCTTTTCATTTCATCTTTGAAAATAGAGAGAGATACTTCTTTTAAAACCATTTCTTTGCATTTCTCACAATACATTCCGTAAAGCTTAGAATAGTTTAACCCTGGGGAGAAAAATTCTTTGTCAGGATTCTTTTTTCTGGTGTAGTGGGACTTGTACCTGGGTACAGTATTTATAAAGTCTACAACAAACTGAATATCCTCCTCCTTCCGTTTATTTTTAGGCTCATGCCTTCCTCGGCCATCTGGCTTCGGAACTCCTAGTTCATTAATTCCCTTATGGCTCTATCTAATCGACCAGCTGAAACCTGCAGTGTTTTTTGAAAAAAACTGTTTGCATACTTGTACATCATTTCCTTCGTTATTTTTTAGATAGTATGTTCTGGTTTTTTCCCTTCTTGAAGACCCTGTTACATAACTTCTTTTTTTGTCAAACTGCACAATAGATCCAACCAAAAACGCATTTTGTTCATTTTTTGTACTCAAAGTCTTATAAAAGTGATTAAAAATCCGTAAACGGGCATCTTCAGTAATTCGTTCATGACACTCTAAAGCACAGGTGCAATTATTTAAATTACACTCCTTTGAAGGCATCTGTTTACCATTTTCTTGGCAAAATGCTTCACCACTTAGGCGAGCTTTTTTGTTTTTGTTTCTCTTCCAATTTTGTGGATTGGATAAACCACGCTTGGCACGTTTTCGCATTGAATTCACTGCATCTGGCACTTCGGGTGGTGGGCCAACTCCAACATCATCTTGAAGGTCAGTAGGCCTAACTTCAGCGGGATAGCCTAAATCACCTTGAACTACAATAGGCTGAGTCTCAGTCTGTAAAACATTAGTAGACATGGGCTGGCCTATGTTCACCGGAAAGTTACTGGGCTTATTTTCTTTTTCTAAGCCGTTGGAAGAATTAAATAGATCCATATTAGGCCTAATTTGAATACCGCTAGGTGGAGTGTTAGCTGATGTACTACATTTGCTACTAAACATAGGCCTAGGTAGGCCTTTGTTAGTTTGAAATACATTATTTCCCCTTAATACCATTTGGTACAACATTAGAGGTAGTATGCCGTAGGCCTATGTTAACTTGCACTTCACTGGTTTCTGTAGCTTTACAAGATTTTTCACCAGTCATAACATTAGGTTTTGTAACTACAGTATTATTATCGTCATCTTCAGATTCAGAATCATACAGTTGTATACGTCTTTTTACTGTCTTTCTATTTAAGATTTCTGTTAACCTATTACCTTTGCTATAATCATGGTCCATTTTAACTGGAGAAAAGTCCGGGTCCTCATCTGTGTCATCTGCATCACTACTTAAATCTGAACCTAAATAATGATCTAGTTCCTCCCTTATACTTCTTTCACTGTTTAACAACACTTTTTATCACGCTTACGCCTATTCATCTTAACCACATTCACTGAAAACAAGCTACACACCAAAACCAACTATAGTCAAAACATTCTAACCTGTAAATAAACATTAAGGAGGGAATACACAACATATGTTTTCATTGAACTAAGACCTACATAGAGTATAAAGGAGAATAGAGCAACAAAATAAAAGGCATGTCACAGTTTAGTCCATTTTGACTTTACAACAAAATGACATTTGGATTAACATTGTTCTAATGGGGGATAGTCCAAATTTGCACTTAATTTTATGGGTTAGTCCATTCTGCCTAGAAGAAGATGTGTGATAATGCATTTTGGACTAAACATTTTTTTGTTCTAGAAAAAAAATACAGCTGATAGAGCTTAGCTTGTTTTACCAGCTGATAGAGCTGATTTTTTTTCACCAGCAGGTATACCAATCTCAAAATTGAAAATTTGTGGGTTAGTCCACTTTGCCTTTAGGGGCTTCCATGTCCATATATTATATGGACGTTTCTCATTGCTCAAATGCTCATTGGTGCTCACTGAGAAATAATATTGCAAATTTCCTTTAGGGCTCCGCCCCATGGAACCTCAAAATTACCATAGATCCCAGGGGGTATCAATTTAACGTGGATGCCCCGTTTTGCTAACGGGTGCTCACCAAGGCCTACTACACACCAGGCCGGAATGCTCGGAGAGATGACGTCACAACACTGGTGTGATTGTCGTCAGCTGTTGTAATGAGTGTATACGGCCGTCTAGACACGGCGCTTTTGTCGCGCGATTAAAAAAGTCGCTCTCTAACCTATTGTTTGAGATTTTATTTTGAAAACCAAATATTTCCATGTTTTGAACATAATAAGGTTGTTGAATTTTATTTCAAAAGAAATCTTAGGTTCGTTTTGGTGAAGAAAACACCGAATTAGCACTAGTACATTAGTAAAATTTCTAGAAAAATACTAATTTTTAACGAAAACAAATAATTATAACCTATATAGGTTTTTATTAGTAACCATTTAATAATTAGTTTCGAGATTTAAAAAAAGAAAAAACATCTACAATACTTACAAATGTGTTATTGTTATAAATTTATTTTCTATCGGCAATTTTTTCAGTAATTATATATATATATATATATATATATATATATATATATATATATATATATATAACTAGATTCGAGTAGGCTATATGACAACAACATCGACCAATAAAACACTGCTATTGTTTGATGTAATATAATTTGGTACCAACGTTTAATTCTATAGACATAGTGGGGAAAATACAAATAAAACTATCAAACAAACAGATAAGCCGCTCAATTATTAGGACTTAACTTCTTAGTTTTCCTTTTTGCTGAACTTTTTTCAATCGTTTTTTCTTTTCTTTTCCTTGAGCTCACACTATCTGTTACACTTTTTGAATAGTTGTTCAATAAAATGTTACAAAAGGAATACAAGCACTTATCAATTAGTCTCTTAAATGTCAACCCACAACTATAACACTTGTCATCAGCAAAAGAACCGTCAAGAAATTGATAGATGGTGTGCATTAAAACTTTCCTCTGATTTGATACTTGCAAAAAATCACCTTCATAACGCTCAGATATGATAATTTTGAAAACTTTGAAGCCCACAACAACAATTTCTAAAAGATGATCTGAAGGATACTTTAAGCCACCTCTATTGATTAGATTAAAATAAAAGTTGTCAGATTGAGGCACAAAATTTGATTCACTGTCTTTTAGAGTCAACAGCTCTGCACATGTATGACAACTATTGTTTTTCAGTCCAATGTTGGCTACGTACCCGCCAATATATACCAATCCCAACATATCATTTTCTGAGACTTCCACCTCGTTTAAATCAATATCTAAGTCGTCTATGAGTGTTTTTACACTGTCTTCATTGTCATGGATGTTGTCTTCTAAGTTAGGCGGACATAAAATATCGGAAATACTAACCTCTACGTTCTTCGCTGAATATACTTTAATGAGGCTCAAAGCTCTTAACTTATTTTCCGATTGCAGTACTTGTTTTACCGAAATGTGATAGCAGGCCCCACTCATTTGTCTGTACAGACCAAACCTTGCCTCTAAGGCATCGGTTTGGAATTTTCCCAATAAAACATAAGTCAATTTTACTTCACTGGTTAGATACTGCACTATCTCTAGTAGGGTCGTAACTATATGAAGCAGAGCTTCCTGGGTTTCATTTGATAGCTTACCCTTTCTAGATTTTGGCTTTTCGCCCGGAATAACTAAATTGTTCCAAGATACTATCCATTTACAAAACGTTTCTAAAAATAAGCAATTGTCATCAGTTGAGCTACTAATAGATTTATAAAAATCTTCCCTATACCTAATGTCCTTATAATTATATTTTACATTTACGATTTTCCACCATTTTAGCACTATTTCTAAAAAATCAGAAGTGCCACTAACTTCCAAAGATGTCATAACATGTCTTAAAGCCGCGATATTTTTTTCATCAAACAGTTTATAACACAGAAGTACATTCTGTCGCTCGCTTGAAGTTGGGTATAGTACCTTTTTTGAGAGCGATGGGGCTAGTTTAACACATTTATGGTTTTCACTATTATATAAATCTTTGAGGTGTGACACACAGGCTGTTTTTAATAGCTGGTGATTTTCGAAATCAGGAAAAACAAATGTCTGCTTATTATCGACCTGGTTTAAATAGTTATTCCGTATGCATTTAAACAAATGCACGGTATCAAAAAGAACATAGATGTTTTGTGACTTTAAAAAGGGGTTTTCAAATTTGGGCTTCAGCACACCTCCACAAAATTTAATAAACATATTTCTATTTACTTTATTGTTATCAGAAATTAGACAAAGCATTTTGTAGCCTAACTTTGTCAGCATTTCGAGCACTTTTTTTTGTCATATTATACAAAACTTCAGTTGTTAAATCCTTGACTGGAAAAAGTCCAACATCTTTGTTTTTAGACATTACCTATGTTATCATGAAAACTTGGACAGTACTGGCAAGCTCTTTCTTACCGTCGTTGATAACTAAACCTTCGATTTTCCCTCCCTTAAACCCCATTTCTGGTTTTACATACACTTCATCCAGTAGTAAGCAGCATAATTTTTCATTTTCCTGATGGAGTTTTAATTTTTTTCTTAGATATTGTTCTTGGCCACATTCTAACCCCGAATTATTACTTCCAAGTCTTAAGTGCAAAGAGCTTAGATATTTCGGATGCGGCATTGTGAGCAATTTAGAAGTTCTAATACTTCTATAAGCAGCAGGAAATGAAAACATAAGAGTGGCAAACCATAGTAAGGTAGAGATACAATATTTAAGTCTGTTTTTAAACAGTAAGTTAAACTGTTCCTGAAGGAAGACCAATCTTTTACTTTTCTCAGAATCCTCCATACTTTCATTTAATAAATAGTCTATAGAATTGTTTACATAGTCGATATGGTGTCCAGAATTATTTTCCAAGTCGGGTAAATTGTTACTATTAAAAAGGTACTCGGTTAAAATTGTAAGTTTAGACCACTGATTAACATATTTTGAATTATGTAATATTTTGCAAATTTCTGGATTTTTGTTTAGGCAAATTCCGTTCTTATAAACTTTGTAGAACAAATCCTCATTTATTTCTAATGATATGTTTATTTTTAAACCTCCTACCTCCCTTTCTGTCACCGAAAAAAGACTAACACAGCTTTCCTGAACATGTAAATAAAATTTTGCATTTTCACGTGCATCGTTACATTTATACTTGTCTTTAATATCATGAATAGATGAAATTTTGTCTAGATGTTGATGTTTGTAAACTGCTTGTTGTCGATCTACCTGAGCAGGGAAATTATCATTTTGTGAAGATGGCAATTGAAAACTTGGGCAGGCTGACCGATTTTCAAAAATAGACGGTATTGCGTTCGGAGCTAACTTCAGACGGTTGCGTTTTACTGTCAGTATAGACCCGTCTGGTCTAATTACCGAGTCTTCACGCACAATAAAACGTTCATCAAAGTGTTTCACACAAACGACGGAGAACTTTCGTGGAGTAAAGTCTTCTCTGCTTATTGACATTACCCATTTTTCACGTAGTTCTTGGTCGGTGGGAAACTGAAAAACGGTAATTGGCTCGCCAGAACAGTAATTGCTTGTACACCCTGGCACACAACACGATGTAGGCATGTTAAAAAGTTTTTTTTAAATTAAAACAATAGATAAGTTGGTTAGGTGCACTATTAATTAGAGTTGTTGATATTTTGATGTTGACAAAACAAATATTGCACCTCATCAGATCAGCTGCTACATCTACGTAACACTAGTAGTGTGACGTAGAACCGAAAATGGTGGGGGGTATTCCGGCCTGGTGTGTAGTAGGCCGTGGTGCTCACTACGAAATGGTTTTTTAAATATAGTTTTTTAATTTCTTTAGGGCTCCACCCCACATGACTTCAAAATGACTGTTGGGCTTACGGGGTTGAAATTTGACATGGACGTTCCTGTTTGCTCATAGGGGCTCACTAAGAAATAATTTTGCAAATTTCCTTTAGGGCTCCGCTTCATATAACCCCAAGATTATCATAGATCCTAGGGGGTATATATTTAACGTGGATGTTCCATGTTGCTAAAAGGTGCTCACTCTGAAATGGTTTTGCAAGTATAGTTTTGACGTTCTTTAGGGCTCCACCCCACATGACTTCAAAATGACTATAGGGCCTACGATGTTGAAATTTGGCATGGTCGTTCCCATTTGCTCATAGGGTTTCAGGGCCTTTTCTATTTAAGAGACCTTTTCTCACTAAGAACATGTTTTGCGAAATTCCTTCAGAGCTCCACTCACACTACTTAATTTTTTTTCAATGTCTTTCTTAAGGAAGTAGATTTCGTTGCTCTTTAAAAAGATTTTATTGCCTATATAATACATTCAATCACGGGCGAAGCCGTGACGGGAAACACAAGTAAATTAATGTAAACAAAAGTAAAATGTAAACAAAAGTAAATTAAATGACAAGTAAATTATAAAACTTTATGCAAACCGTTTTAACGCGTTAAACATGATTTTGTGCAGAAGTCGTAATACATTTGGTTTTTATTCGTTAAAGCGGTTGACACAATTTGTATTGTGAATCAGTGTTTTAATTTTATACAATTGAAAAATTATGATGTAAGTATAAAAATGTTAATCATACGTCTCTCCCTTCTGGACTAGTACAATGTTTCTAGTTACTTATTTTATGTTACATTCTCCGTGTCACTGAGACGGTTTGAAGCTTTGTTGTTAAATCCAAAATCCTCATTACAAGAAATCTTAGAGACTGAGTTAAAAAAAAAAATCTATAGAGAAACGATTTTGATAAGTTTAGTAAAAACAGCCAATTTTTGTTCGACAGTCATTCTGGTATGTACTATTTAATGTATTATTATATCCTACTGTACCATCACATTGGCGACATTATTTTAGACAAATAAGTGGAATGGCATGTAATGAGCTTTGTTAACTACAATGGCATAGGCCTATAATGAGCTTTGATTTTGTACGAATAACCCTGCTTGGTTTAAAAATTGGCTGATTATTCAGTTAGTTCATAAAAAACCGTCCGTCTGCCGTGTGTCAACCTGTATTCACTAACAGTGTGGTTGAAAAGTCTATATAAGAATATATGAAGAAGAATACAAAGAAATACTTACGTCAATTAGCTCTGAAAACTTGCTTATCAAAGACTCTCCTAAAAAGTTTCTACAACCAATGATTGGATATTTACAGAGTGGGCATATTGTAGGGAATAGGTTTAATACACATCTTTTACACACATGATGCCCAATTTGCACATGTATAATCTGGTGTTTGGTGGGATCTCGTAACTCACAGGACACAGTAGAATTCTTTCAATGTCCAAATCCTACCCATCGGGGTATCAGAAATTCGTCAAATGTCGATAAAGTAGATCTGCTATATATCACTTACTACAGAGTGATTCCCAAGCGAGAACTAAACTTACCGACCTGTATTACTGAGAAAATTGCCAACATACTGGGAGTCGCGGATTACCGAAACACCCTTTTTAAGAAATTTTATAACATTAACCAATTGTGCCTTGATAGGTAAAGCGGTCTATCCACCGAGAGTAATTTCAATGTACAGGGTGTACCTGAAATTACCTCTCCAGACCGGAAGTCACTGATGTCAAATACAAACCTTCACTTAAAATATTTTTTTTAGTTTTACACGGTTTTTAAGAAAACTTTACAATTTGATCTTGTACGCGTAATTTTAGCAGTTTATTGAATATTTGAGGTTGAAATTTAGATTTTCCTCATTAGAATAACATGGAACATATTTACAAATCTTCTTTGAGCATTTTAGGTTAAGCAAAAATTGTCTCGGCACAAAAATGTCTTAGACTACTTTTAAATACGTTTCCAACAAAATTTATCAGTTTGGTCCAAAATGTTTTTTTATTAAATTACAACATGACGGAGATTAATGAACATGTATTTAAATGTTTAGTTGAACAAATCACGTGATAATTGATGTTTTATGATGGTATATTATTTTAAATGAGGTTCTTAGACATTTACATGTTTGGTAAGTTCTGTTATATGTAAAATGTTCAGACATAATATATGTTAAATTAAATGTTTTTTATTAAATTTACAACATGACGGAGATTAATGAACATGTATTTAAATGTTTAGTAAAACTAATCACGTGATAATTGGTGTTTTATGATGGTATATTATTTTAAATGAGGTTCTTAGACATTAACATGTTTGGTAAATTCTGTTATATGTAAAATGTTCAGACATAATATATGTTAAATTTATGTTAATTTATGTTAGATAACAAAATATTTGACAACTGTTATAGCATACAAGTGAATTAAAGTGTATCACAGTCAAATTGTGTCAAATTTTTTTTATAAATTTATCTTTTAACTATTGAATTTTTTTAATAAGTTATTTAAACACCTGAAAATAGTAAATTTTTAAAGCCACTTTGATTTAGAGTCTACTTTTGACATTCCAAAACTTAAGACTTGTAACTTTCCCAAGTGCACCAGTGAAAGCCAAGCTGTAAGTATAAGTAGTAATTGTGAGGCAGATACAAAGCATCCCAAGTAGCTCAGTTGGTAAGATGATGGGACAATAAGTGTGAGGTCGCTGGTTCAAATCCTGGGGAAAATATGGTAAAATTTTTGATAGATTTTATTTACATTTTTTCAATCACTTGGCAAAAAAATATACATTCTGTTATAAATTTTGAGAAAAAGACCTAATTTTCAATTTATAAAACTATTTTTTGTAGTATAAAATTTGACGGAAATCTTGTTTAAAACTCGTATCAAAATTGTTTTGAAACAATTTTAAACTTGTTTCAAAATTGTTTTGAAACAATTTTAAAACTTCTACCAATAGTGAAAAAATTCCACATGTAAATGCTATTAAAATAGTTTTGAAACAAGTTTGAAATTGTTTTAATATAGTTGAAATGCTACTTGGGTCCTTAAATTAAAACACACGCAATTTAGTGCCGCTTTTCCTAAAACACATTTAATTCAATTATGGTTTAATTTAGTTTTAAACATAAGGTGAACTGTGGTTTAAACTCAAATAAAGAAAAGCGTCCCATTTTTAGGAAAAGGGACGATTGATCGAAGCCATAATTACGGTTTAAACCATAATTGACAATATGTTTCACATTGAATTAAACTAAGTTTAAGTTAAGCGTGTTTAGATGGAGAAACCGGTCCTGAATAATACAAAACTTGCTTAGCAAAAATAAAGTTGCATCACTTAACACAAACCTTGATTAACGTTTACGTTACCTTGCATCCAGTTCATATCGTCAAGAGCCGCCAAATTTGTTCTGGGTTTAGGGTTTCGATGAGTCAGCCGCTCTCGCTTTACAGCTCACATTTTATAGCGCTTCGTCCTCAAATTCGTAAGCGAAACCGCCAGCTTTAAAATGTTAAGATGTTGAGTACTTAACCGTAGTGTTGAAACTCTACTTCGTAAGCGTTTCTGCAACATCAAATGTGTGTTTGTGTTTGAAGTCACTTTTTAGCTATAGTATAATATTAATCAATAAAGTTACACAGTTGGGTCTTTAAGTCATAACAAAATAAAGGACATAAATTAATTGTTGATCAGCTTCTATTAATTTATAAGCAAGAGACCTTTTGCAAAGCTGCACAGAGAGTGAGTTTTAACAAAAAATAAATGGGTTAATTTGAGTACAAACACTCAGGGCCATTTAACCTGGTGAAAAGATAAACGAAATAAATGACCAGCGTTATCACATTGCGGAGAGTTATTAATTGCCTGGGCTGATTTGTAAAGGCGCTGCAAAGCCAACAACGGGGATGTTATGTTACCACGTACATCTCAGGCTTCAGGATGATACAACCTTCTAAAAGTCCACTCTGATTTTAGTTCTTTACAAAAACTTGTTGATTCTACATTTTATGAGGCCTCAACATGGTTCAGGGCTAATGGTTTCTTAATAAATGAGTCAAAAACCCAAAACATTGTATTCAGTTTAAAACAAAAGCCACCAAACGATACATCACAAAATTTTGTTACAACAGTTAAGTTTTTAGGAATCTACATTGATGAAAATTTAACATGGAACTCACATATTGAATTCATATCAAAGAGGCTGTGTAGGGTGATTTTCTTACTTAGACGTATATTGTATTGTGTTCCTGAGGATTATGTGATCCGTATATTTTGCTTTCTTTCAGTCAATTATTAAATATGGACTTTTAATTTGGGGTAACAGTAGTAACATTAAAGATATCCTTATTTTTCAAAAGAAAGCAAATAGGGCAATATCAAAAGTTGGACCTTTGGAACACTGCAAACCTTTATTTATTCAATTAAAAATTATGACAGTAATAAATCTATACATTTTTGATTCCGTTTCTTTTGTCTTTAAAAATCTTTAATCTCTAATCCTCAGTAGTGAGGTACATAGTTATAATACTAGAAACAAAAATAAAATTGCAATAGAGCATTGTAGGCTAACTAAAACACAACACAGTCATATAATTACTTCTCAGCAGATTTTTAATAAGTTAGTTAATTTGCCAAGGAAATATTCTGAGAAGATTTTTCTAAAAAGGTTTTATGATTGGCTTCTAGAGAACCCATTTTATGTACTCTCAGAATTTTTAGACTTACCTGAAAGACAAATCTGTTTTTAGTTTTACTATAGCTTTACTTCAGTTGGTTTTATCTTGTATACTTATGAACATTAAGCCTTTTATTTGACGCTATCTTTTATTATTAGATATAGTTCTTGACTTTGTCAATGCATTATTGTAAAATGACAATAAAACATTCTCATTCTCATTCTTATTGTCTTCGGTAACTATAATTCATAGAGTACAATAAACTCTGAAATATATTGTACAGTAGACCTTACCACAACCTTTACCTTCCTCCAAATACATCATCAATTGTTCACAATTATACCAAAATTAATTATAATTTATGCAACATTTAGTAAATAAAATATTGGCCACCCTGCAAACTATGTGTTGTTTCCCGTTATTCTGATATCTTTTTTTTTATATAGAATATTGAAAACCTCAAAATTTTCACAAAAATGTTTTAGTGGTTTTTAATAAATTAAATTATATTTTCATAGAGAGTTGGGGGGGGGGGATTCCCCCAGGATGTTTAAAACACACATTGTCCCTAAAAATGTTATATTTCAACTTTTGACATATTTTAATCATGAATTTTTTTTATTGGTTTTATTGTTTTTCAAGAGGTAGATTTTAAACGTGCTTTTACAGTAAGTATGAATTTCTATTTCTTCAAGAACAATTTCGTCAGCTCAATATTTTCCATTTGTATTCCATAGAGGAGGAATAACTATGTAGAGAGGGAATACATACAAATTGCCGAACAACTCAAACAAATGCTTGGGGGATCAGAGTTTGGAACGGAAATACAATACAAGATATCAAATCAAACCTTCAAACAGAATCGCTTTGAAATATTGTTCTTCCTACTAAGGAAAGTGATCTGAAAAGAATAAATCGGTCATTTGTTAATTTAGTGAATAATGTATGGTCTACCCCTCGTTAAAAGCTCTTTTAATTAAAAAGGTTCCCAAGGACAGACGTCATTGGGATATTTCCATATTTATTATTTACATTAGTATATTACCATTCAGAAAATAATCAATTCAATAATTTATTTATTCATTAATTAACTAAAAAGTAATAATAAATAATTAACGGAACCTCAGATTTTGATGAAATTTAGTACAGGACTGTAAACCAGCATCTATATATTAATAGGCAAGCATGTTTCGTTTCCTCCTTTTTTCTCAGCTTGTGTGCATCATAGGAGAAATCCGCGCATACCGTTGGAAAGGTATAGTCCTGTAGATGAGCAGAATCATATTCTAATTTACATCGGACTCCAGGTCTACGCCCTATAGGCTTTCAAATTTTTAATGTTAATCTTATGGTTGAAGTATAATTGAACCCAAGGAATCTAAAATAAATAAAGAGAAGGTAGGGGTCAAGACACGCAATGCCCTCTATGCACCAGGTGTTCTTTTGCACCTATGACGTCATCATTAGCATTAACAGTATTAGTAAATGGTGATGTCATAGGTGCAAAAGAACACCTGGTGCTTAGAGGGCGTTGCATGTCTTGACCCCTACCTTGTCTTTATTTATTTTAGATTCCTTGATTGAACCAATCATTTTACAGCTGTTGCAATAACGAATGCTAGCAAAATCATGAAGAACATATGGTTAAGTTATAAAACATTCTAAGCTTAAGATCAATTGAATTTTTGGTCGAATTTCGACCAGTGGGCGATCCCTAGTTTAATTAAATGAGTTTGCGAACCAGAATGATCGGACCATGGGAACGGGGTTTAAAAAGGGTAAACAAATGGGTTTTTGGCATTTTTTGGCCTTAATTTTTAAAAGACAACAATTGTAAAAAAAGCAAAAAGCTTAAAAAATAAACAATTTAGTATTTTAAATTTTTAACTTAGCTTAAATCGTTACGGAGAAAATCCAAAATTATGTTTCCCTTGTCATTCTTACGGGAAATTAACAAAACCTTCTATCTTGCTTATTTATTAACGTATCTTGATAACATTTTGTGGTATATTAATTAGGAAAGGTTTTACTTATATTTGCTTATAAAGCCTAAATGACTCCACTCCATGGGGTTTATGGGGGAAATGAAAAGATTACCATGGCTTGATAAAATTTGATATGTAAATTCACAAGGTAAAGTTTAACTTATATTTACTAACAAAGCCCATATGGCGTCAAACCTACATACTCAACTCCATAATTTTATGGTGAAATAGAAAAAAAAAGGTTTCATTGAAAATTCGCTGAGTACGCAGGTCTGGTGCAACGGGATTATTTTATTAGTCGCCTTTTAATATAAGTAATAGAGTATTTTAATCAACAACCATATGTCTATTATAAATATAGACTTTAACTGTGAGTTTTAAATTATAAAAGGTTTACATAACTTAGTTATTAGAAATTGACACGGTGTTCTTAGTCAAGTATTACCTGTGTGTCGTGTTTCGAGTGTTTTGGTCGTGACCTACGTAGGAGGTCGCAATGTCCCGTAACCATAGACATGGTTGTGGCGAGCGACTAACACACAGGGAATACACAGCAGCGGGGTCCACGCTCCGTCCCGTAACCATAGACATGGTTGTGGCGAGTGACTAACACACAGGGAATACACAGCAGCGCGGTCCACGCTCTGTCCCGTAACCATAGACATGGTTGTGGCGAGCGACTAACACACAGGGAATACACAGCAGGGCTGTCCACGCTCTGTCCCGTAACCATAGACATGGTCGTGGTGAGCGACTAACACACAGGGAATACACAGCAGCAGGGTCCACGCTCTGTCCCGTAACCATAGACATGGTTGTGGTGAGCGACTAACACACAGGGAATACACAGCAGCGCGGTCCACGCTCGTCCCGTAACCATAGACATGGTTGTGGCGAGTGACTAACACACAGGGAATACACAGCAGCGCGGTCCACGCTCTGTCCCGTAACCATAGACATGGTTGTGGTGAGCGACTAACACACAGGGAATACACAGCAGCGCGGTCCACGCTCTGTCCCGTAACCATAGACATGGTTGTGGCGAGCGACTAACACACAGGGAATACACAGCAGCGGGGTCCACGCTCCGTCCCGTAACCATAGACATGGTTGTGGCGAGTGACTAACACACAGGGAATACACAGCAGCGCGGTCCACGCTCTGTCCCGTAACCATAGACATGGTTGTGGCGAGCGACTAACACACAGGGAATACACAGCAGGGCTGTCCACGCTCTGTCCCGTAACCATAGACATGGTCGTGGTGAGCGACTAACACACAGGGAATACACAGCAGCAGGGTCCACGCTCTGTCCCGTAACCATAGACATGGTTGTGGTGAGCGACTAACACACAGGGAATACACAGCAGCGCGGTCCACGCTCGTCCCGTAACCATAGACATGGTTGTGGCGAGTGACTAACACACAGGGAATACACAGCAGCGCGGTCCACGCTCTGTCCCGTAACCATAGACATGGTTGTGGCGAGCGACTAACACACAGGGAATACACAGCAGCGCGGTCCACGCTCTGTCCCGTAACCATAGACATGGTTGTGGTGAGCGACTAACACACAGGGAATACACAGCAGCGCGGTCCACGCTCTGTCCCGTAACCATAGACATGGTCGTGGTGAGCGACTAACACACAGGGAATACACAGCAGCGCGGTCCACGCTCCGTCCCGTAACCATAGACATGGTTGTGGCGAGCGACTAACACACAGGGAATACACAGCAGCGCGGTCCACGCTCCGTCCCGTAACCATAGACATGGTTGTGGCGAGCGACTAACACACAGGGAATACACCTCAGCGCGGTCCACGCTCTGTCCCGTAACAATAGACATGGTTGTGGTGGGCGACTAACACACAGGGAATACACAGCAGCGCGGTCCACGCTCTGTCCCGTGACCATAGACATGGTTGTGGCGAGCGACTAACACACAGGGAATACACAGCAGCGCAGTCCACGCTCTGTCCTGTAACCATAGACATGGTTGTGGTGAGCGACTAACACACAGGGAATACACAGCAGCGCGGTCCACGCTCTGTCCCGTAACCATAGACATGGTTGTGGCGAGCGACTAACACACAGGGAATACACAGCAGCGCGGTCCCCGCTCTGTCCCGTAACCATAGACATGGTTATGGTGAGCGACTAACACACAGGGAATACACAGCAGCGCGGTCCACGCTCTGTCCCGTAACCATAGACATGGTTGTGGCGAGCGACTAACACACAGGGAATACACAGCAGGGCTGTCCACGCTCTGTCCCGTAACCATAGACATGGTCGTGGTGAGCGACTAACACACAGGGAATACACAGCAGCAGGGTCCACGCTCTGTCCCGTAACCATAGACATGGTTGTGGTGAGTGACTAACACACAGGGAATACACAGCAGCGCGGTCCACGCTCTGTCCCGTAACCATAGACATGGTTGTGGCGAGCGACTAACACACAGGGAATACACAGCAGCGCGGTCCACGCTCTGTCCCGTAACCATAGACATGGTTGTGGTGAGCGACTAACACACAGGGAATACACAGCAGCGCGGTCCACGCTCTGTCCCGTAACCATAGACATGGTCGTGGTGAGCGACTAACACACAGGGAATACACAGCAGCGCGGTCCACGCTCCGTCCCGTAACCATAGACATGGTTGTGGCGAGCGACTAACACACAGGGAATACACAGCAGCGCGGTCCACGCTCTGTCCCGTAACAATAGACATGGTTGTGGTGGGCGACTAACACACAGGGAATACACAGCAGCGCGGTCCACGCTCTGTCCCGTGACCATAGACATGGTTGTGGCGAGCGACTAACACACAGGGAATACACAGCAGCGCAGTCCACGCTCTGTCCTGTAACCATAGACATGGTTGTGGTGAGCGACTAACACACAGGGAATACACAGCAGCGCGGTCCACGCTCTGTCCCGTAACCATAGACATGGTTGTGGCGAGCGACTAACACACAGGGAATACACAGCAGCGCGGTCCCCGCTCTGTCCCGTAACCATAGACATGGTTATGGTGAGCGACTAACACACAGGGAATACACAGCAGCGCGGTCCACGCTCTGTCCCGTAACCATAGACATGGTTGTGGTGAGCGACTAACACACAGGGAATACACACCAGCGCGGTCCACGCTCTGTCCCGTAACCATAGACATGGTTGTGGTGAGCGACTAACACACAGGGAATACACAGCAGCAGGGTCCACGCTCTGTCCCGTAACCATAGACATGGTTGTGGTGAGCGACTAACACACAGGGAATACACAGCAGCGCGGTCCACGCTCTGTCCCGTAACCATAGACATGGTTGTGGTGAGCGACTAACACACAGGGAATACACAGCAGCGCGGTCCACGCTCTGTCCCGTAACCATAGACATGGTTGTGGTGAGCGACTAACACACAGGGAATACACAGCAGCGGGGTCCACGCTCTGTCCCGTAACCATAGACATGGTTGTGGTGAGCGACTAACACACAGGGAATACACAGCAGCGCGGTCCACGCTCTGTCCCGTAACCATAGACATGGTTGTGGTGAGCGACTAACACACAGGGAATACACAGCAGCGCTGTCCACGCTCTGTCCCGTAACCATAGACATGGTTGTGGTGAGTGACTAACACACAGGGAATACACAGCAGCGCGGTCCACGCTCTGTCCCGTAACCATAGACATGGTTGTGGTGAGCGACTAACACACAGGGAATACACAGCAGCGGGGTCCACGCTCTGTCCCGTAACCATAGACATGGTTGTGGTGAGCGACTAACACACAGGGAATACACAGCAGCGCGGTCCACGCTCTGTCCCGTAACCATAGACATGGTTGTGGTGAGCGACTAACACACAGGGAATACACAGCAGCGCGGTCCACGCTCTGTCCCGTAACCATAGACATGGTTGTGGTGAGCGACTAACACACAGGGAATACACAGCAGCGCTGTCCACGCTCTGTCCCGTAACTATAGACATGGTTGTGGCGAGCGACTAACACACAGGGAATACACAGCAGCGCGGTCCACGCTCTGTCCCGTACCATAGACATGGTTGTGGCGAGCGACTAACACACAGGGAATACACAGCAGCGCGGTCCACGCTCTGTCCCGTAACCATAGACATGGTCGTGGTGAGCGACTAACACACAGGGAATACACAGCAGCGCGGTCCACGCTCTGTCCCGTAACCATAGACATGGTTGTGGCGAGCGACTAACACACAGGGAATACACAGCAGCGGGGTCCACGCTCTGTCCCGTAACCATAGACATTTTTGTGGTGAGCGACTAACACACAGGGAATACACAGCAGCGGGGTCCACGCTCTGTCCCGTAACCATAGACATGGTTGTGGCGAGCGACTAACACACAGGGAATACACAGCAGCGCGGTCCACGCTCTGTCCCGTAACCATAGACATGGTCGTGGTGGGCGACTAACACACAGGGAATACACAGCAGCGCGGTCCACGCTCTGTCCCGTACCATAGACATGGTTGTGGCGAGCGACTAACACACAGGGAATACACAGCAGCGCGGTCCACGCTCTGTCCCTTGTTGGCGGAAATATTCATAGTACATTTACATAGTACATAGTACATTTAGTACATCGAGTGCAAAAATTGAGATTTTTTGGCAAATCAACTACACGCTTTAGTGATGTTTTATCTTTTTACCTTCATTATTTATCTGTCCTTTAATAAGACAACCAAATGTCGTCATAAAACTATTCCAGTTTATTCAAAATGTTAACGTAAATACCCTAAAGTCAGTAGATGATTCATAAAATTATTTTCCAAACAAAGAAAACTTTAAATATTTATTTGGAGTTTGGAGATAAATTCTATAAATATTTTATGACTTTTTTGCGAATTAAGAAATGTCGGGCTAGTGATGGCAATTTGGGTTGGCACATTAATTTGAGCACTAATATTGCTGATCTGGGCCATAAATTAAGTGAATGAGTAGCCGGACGATGAAACCAAGCTACTCTCATCTTGAAAATGCGATTAATTTAACTATATTATTTACTTCTTTGTTCTTTATCATAAACAAAACTGTAAGTACATGCATGTCGTGCTATTTCAACTTATCTTCGTAAATTTTGTATATCAGGTTAATTTAATTTAGTTTATGTTCAAAACAGTTGGTTATTCGTTTGATAAAATTCGTGAGTGTCAGGCTGCGTTCACACGAGACGACTTTTCGCCGTCCGCCGTGGACGGCACGGCGCCGTGCATTCCTCGGCCTCAGCCGTGGACACCACGGCTTGTGTCGTAAGGATTGTACGGCCCGCGCAGCGCCGCGCCGTGTCGGCCAAATCGTCAATAGTTAACATAAAAAGTTGTTAGTTTAACCTCTTATAATAGTAAAATCAGTAAAAGGTTTTGATTACAGTCCACACATTAAATAAAGACTGCGATTATGATACTACCTAAATGAGTGGCGATGCCAAGGAAAGTTTATTAATGCATAAATTGTAATAGAATATGTTTAATTTTTAATCATCTACTGTAAGGTGTTTACATATATTTTGTAAGAATGGTTTTAAGAAAGGATGAAAAAGCTCCTCTCAGAAAGTCATGCAGTGCTTGGCCTGCTCACATTTTATGTCTTTATTTAAACTCCGATAAATATAAATAATAATACTATGACTTTAAGTAAAGGGAGATCAGCAATTAACTGATAGTTCTCCTCGCCTGAAATGCCTGCACTCTTTTGTTTTCTATGCAGGTGGACCAACGGCTTAACGTGACTTCCGAACCACGGGAGCGGCCGAATGATCTATTTGTCCCCGAGCCGGGATTCGAACCCGGGCCCGCTGGGTGATAACCCAGAGCTCTGAGCTCTGATACCACTGAGCTACGCCGCTGCCTAACTCCAATAAAACTTTAACTCGGATAAAAGTGAGAGAGGATTTGAATGAAATATAAAGACTTTCTTGGACTTTTTGATTCGCTTTTGAGTTTTATTATATTTTGAATCCATATTACGCTATAATGGGTCAAAGTTTAACAACTTTAGACCATCACAGTTTAATGTGGATTCCAAGTGTTAAAAATTCTAAAAGCGAATCAAATAGCCCAAGTCTTATCTTTTATTTAAAAACTCCCTCATTTTTATCAGCCTTAATTAAAGGCGCAAAATGGGAGCAGGTGAATCACTGAATAACGCTCTGGATCTCTCCTTTACCCCCTTCCTTTAAGTGTAAATAATCTATCGTTTACTTTTCTATAAGATATTTCTGTTTATATTATGCAAACTGGTTACAATAGTTGAAGTGGCAATATTAGTACTAATACCAGATTCAACATGTGATTGAATTGAAATGGTCGTGAATGTGCCGTGAAAGAGCCGTGGCCTCGAATTTAGCGCCGTCCACGGCCGCCGTGACGGCCGACGTGGACGGCACGGCGCCGTATTCGACGGGCGTCGTAACGTGTGAACACTTCCATATACTCCAATGTAATTCAACCTCCACGGCGCCGTGCCGTCCACGGCGCACGGCGAAAAGTCGTCTCGTGTGAACGCAGCCTACAATTTTCTCCGTTTGATATGAAATATGTCTTTACGAATTACATTTTTTTTTTAATATCACAAAATTTGGGATAGTCACCCTACTAGCTAAATGCTGGGTGGTTCCTCAAAAGCCCACAATTACCCAAGACTATTAACCCCCTTACTGAAGTAAGAAATTACAAAAAGAAATCAAGCAAAACATCTAAAATAAAAGGAAATCCTATACTATAATACGAGCAATCTCTGAAGGGTTGTGTGTTATATGATCTCGAAATCTAGCTGTTAGATTTTGCTTAAACTTTACATTTAAGAGTGTTGAGGTCCAAAAATAAGTTTAGAAACAGCCTCAATCCCAGCAAAAATCGAATTTGGTCTAAATTTAAGTTTAAAAATCGTAATTTTTAACATTGGTCTTATGGGTTGCTATTTTGGTAACGAAATAACAACGAAAGGTATACAAAAATAAAGAAAGGTAATGTTAAGGAGACCTTTTGAAACAGCTGTTTACTGTGAAGAGGTATAGTTGGTTATTGGTGGAAATTTAATAGCTTTATTAACATGACACTATATTTAAACTGGACTTAAACCAACGAGCAAGGCTCGGTTAACCTGGTACTACGATACCAATTTACCATCACATGTTTGCTGTATAAATCTATACAAAAACATGTTCTTAATATTTTTTTATGAACAACAAATTAGCAAAAAAGCTGCTAAGCCGATATGGGCGTGCACAATTTTTTTATAAGTTCTCTTTTTAAGCAAAACGCCACAAAATGAATTTCGCTTCGTCGGTATGTCACACGCTATAAACGCGATGTAATCGAAGTGAGCGATATCCACGTGTAACACAGCCGCTATATTTGCGGGGATGTAAAATTTCACTGTTATGTTTGGCATTACCACGGAGCATCTGTAATGTGCTTTTAATGTCGGTCGGCGTCGTGACAGATAAAACTGATTGTAACTCAACCGCAATAACGGATACTGAATCGGAAATGATGAAGAATGGTCTAATACCATAGAGTATAAACAAATCGTCAACTATCTTCAATGGCCAGCTTACGTTAGTTGCCAAAAGATTTATCCAAAGATATAAACTAATTGCAATATTTCAATGATTTAGAGCCTGGTATTGTTATGTCCCTAACAGTTCAGAACATAAGAACGGAACTTTTCTCGAAAATAAAATATTTGAAGGAAATGCTAGTGATAAGGTTAGAAATCTCTTGGATAGCCATAGCCTAATTTACGATATAATTTTTTACGAGTCGTTGCCCTTCGATATTCGAAGGATACATCTCCAGTCATGGTAAGTGGAGCGGTAGTGGAAAACAGGAATAAACGGTACTTTTTTAAATTGCTATTTTAATTAATAGCGATTTAGTTTTATGTTCAAGAGTCGTATTAAAAACTCTTCAGTACCTCGATACCCTTAACTAAATAGATAAGTAGCCTGGACAATTTAAAGCGTAGTGTTTCGGATTGAATTAGCCGTCGCGTCGTTGCCAATTCCTCTCACCTTACGTCGGAAGCGACTCCACTGTGAGGCAATTACCTCGGCGGCACGTGAGCGAACTGACAACGTCGCATCGGATCTACGTCGCGTCACCGGATGGTTAAAACTGTAGCGTGTTGAGTCACGTGTCGCAAGGGTAATGTACCTGGTTGTGCCGACCTGGAGGCGAGTGAAATGTAACAATTCACACACGGGTAAATAACATTCTGTTGAATGAAACCAGAACACAGATCAGCAAGTTTCCACTGTAATTTATTGATTTAATTTCATAAGTATGTAATTACAAATTGATTGTTCCATTTAAAAAATATAAAATAACTAGCCTGAACCAAAGTAAGTTAGTTGAAGTTAAGGTCCAAAATTATTTAAAAAATGAACATGTAAAAATCTGAAACTAAGTTTTGTATTATTATCTATTTACTATTGTAACATGTATACAGTTAATATAGACTGATTAAATTTTTTTATGCATGTAACTACTTTAAAATTCTTCTTAGGATTTAAACAAGTAGAACCTGTCATATTTATGAAGTTGTCACAATTTAGAAACTATAGATTTGTATAAACAGAGGGTATGTCATATTTAAGTAACATGAAATAACACTTAAACTTGAGGTGACGTTCTAATTTGATAGTTTATTCAACGCATTTGTTGATGTAGCATCATAAAGTTCGTGGGTATTAAAAGCAGGAAAGCTGAGTCATGAAAATACTACCCAAAACCGAGCTGTGGACAAATAGTCTCTGAACTTAGAGGATTAATTTAAATGAAAGTCATGAATCATAATTGAGTTAATTAATGATAAGGTATTAAAATTACTGAAATAATACTCATGTAGTTTAAATGTATTAAACAGTAATTTGTACTATGTAAGCTTCTTGATATCGTATTTGAGAATTATCGTAAAACGATACTGTATTTTATTTTTATGTACTACACATTTAACACATCTTGTAACATTTTCTCTGAGTACATTATTTTCTTTTTAGATGATTAATGCAACCACTTATGAACTTAAAAAGTTCTATTGAATAAATCATGAAAATCTTCAAAATTTGTTTAAAAAATTATAATAGACAATATATTTTAATTCAATAGAGAAAATTAAGTTATAAGTCAACAATGATATTATATCTGGAGGTGATAGTTTGCGTGCAACTATCTAAACTAAACTGGTGATATTACAAAAAATATGAAAATAATTATAAATAAATTAAATAAAACTTCCAAACCAAAATATTTTAATGTTGAATACTGTTATATATCTCCTTAAAAATTTTAACCAAGCTTGTAATAATATTAGATATCAAGAGTGACAAAAATATACCATTTTAATGAATGAATTGGAACTTCATTTTAATAACAACAACACAATTTTAATTTTTTTTTTAATTATTTTTTTAAGAATTTTAATTTAATACAAAAGGTATGAAACTTACAAGTATATAATTTGTAAGGTACAATGCCGCTGAACGCACGACTTAAAGCCAGGTACAGTGTGTATATTAAGTAAAAAAGGGAATGGTTTTGTGAAGAGTAGAAACTAATAAAATGCTATATAACAATTTACAATAATAATAATAGTAATAATAATAATTAGTACAGTTATTAGACAATAATACCGCCAGTTACATATCTGGAGAACTGGTGTAAGGTGTTGTGTTAGCTCCTGGTTCAAGGTGTTGTGTTAGCTCCTGGTGTAGGTGTTTTGTCAGCTCCTCGTGCAAGGTTTCTTGTGAGCTGTTGGTGTAAGGTGTTGTGTTAGCTCGTGTCAGGAGAGTGCTGTACTCCTCGCATGATGCACGATACCAGGTGTCGGTGATCCACGCAGTCTTAGCTCGGTAGTCAGGTGAGGGCTGGGTCTGGGGAGGTGCCGCAAATGAGAACTGGTGTAAGGGGTTGTGTTAGCTCCTGGTGTAAGGTGTTGTGTTAGCTCGTGTCAGGAGAGTGCTGTACTCCTCGCATGATGCACGATACCAGGTGTCGGTGATCCACGCAGTCTTAGCTCGGTAGTCAGGTGAGGGCTGGGTCTGGGGAGGTTGCCGCAAATGAGAACACGTATTATTTTCTAAATAGTGTCTCATATTTTCAGGTGACTTAGTAAAAGAAATAGTAATTTTTATACTCTTTCTGAGTAATGGCTTCTACAGGAAAAATTTAAACCATGACTAATGACTAATAATGGTTGAAATTGCATCACCTTTACACAATTATAGTGTAATAGGGATTAAAAATATAAAAAATTGAAAAGAGAATGAAATAGCCAAAGTCTCCCTTACTTTGATCGGAATTTAAATTAAGTCACTAAATGGGAGCGGGCGAAGTACTGCACTATGAATTTGACTCTCGAGGACCCTGATCCTGTCGAGCTATTTCATTTTTGTGTCTAAGCGCCCAGGCCTGACACGTGGTCTATGAATAGCATGTAGGCATACATTCCGTGGCAAAATCCACTCCCTCACCATCATCTACCTGAGTCTTTGGTATCACAATTGCTCGAGTGCATTAGTGTTTCTTTGAGCACAATGGTTTCCACAAAATACTATTATTACATTACTATTATAAAATACTATTGTATTATTATTTCTCGCCCTCTGAATTGTTGTGTAACATTTCGAACCGTATTGAGGTAATTGCCGAAACAGTCACTTGATTGAGAAAGCAAAATAATCGCTCTAATTCTTTAACCCCTCTTCCTCTCTTAAAATACGTACCAGATTGCGCCGGTGTTTCAATATCGAAGTATCAAAGAAGAATAATGAAGTAAACTAACACCTTGAGTAATATGTTTAGAAGGCTTTTCTGTTTATAAGTTAATTGACGCATAAATGTCGTCAATTGTGGGCATAGAACTTTAATACACACCTGGAATGCTCACACCGTTGTCGGAACTCTCAACCTGGGGAAAAAAGGGCAGGCAAGAACGACAAAATTACATCTTAATGTACGATTTACATAATGATAAATTGATTTTATTATAGTTGTCTATAATATCACATGTATTTACATACATTCATTCATACAATAAACCTTACTTTTCATGGAATCAAGAATATGATAGAGCAGTCGGGAAGTATACATATATTATGTTGATTTGTAGAAGACCGCTACAAAATGTTAAACACGAATTATTTTGTAACTAGTACCGCTTAAGGGCAAAATCTCCCAAGGTGCCTTAATGAATTAAAATAGTAAAATACTGTACAGTAGCTGATTGTTATCCTTAAAGTAGAAATAAAAAGTGAATTTCATAGTAACTGGCTGGGTAGTTGAGTGGTTGCCGTGATAGCATTTTAATTCAAAGGTTGCCGGTTCGATCCTGAAGACTCGATACTGGATTTAGAAATTTGTTATTGTGCTCTTAGTTTAATATTCTAACGTCAACGTTAGATAGCAACAACACAGAGGGCTGTTCCCTACAAAACGTTATAAAAGATTTACATCCCTCCCTAAAAGTTGCAATATTCCTCACTTCATCGTCGTCTGACGAATGAGTTCTAATCATTCTTTCATCGTTGTTCCATTGTTTGCGTGTGAAGGACATTGCGCTGTGCTCTTGTAAATCCCACAATAATCATTTGGTTCTCGTGTTTTGATTACCTTGGGGAAGTACGTCCGTCACTTGAAATGAAATACCTTGAATGCTCATCTTGGCTTCTTCAATGCCTCATCCGGCGAGCGTCGCTTTGAATTACATATCTTAATTATATTTTTCATCATACCATTGCGATGAACATTGTTTTCGGAACGGTCAGCTGTGATCGAAACTAGTTGATTCCCGGTGGGTTGGATAAACGTGTTGGTAAACAAAGTTTTCGGGACTAGACGGTGAAACAGTGGTTTTCGGGACACTAAACAAGTTAATTTATTTTTATGTTTAATAATATCTGTAAATAGTTCAAATACAAGATAAAAAAATACCAACGTAAGAGGGGGTATATATAGGTTAAAATTTATTAATTTTTATTCGAATTGTAAATTTATTAAAGGTGGTATGATGAAAAGTACTGTTCGTAACTCGTCCAAAAGTGGTATATCGGTGCTCGATCGAATTCAAGTACTCGGCTTCGCCTCGTACTTGAAACTCAATCTTGCGCCGATAACGACCACTTTCCGGACTAGTGACGATATACTATTTACTATTTCGTAAAAGTATGACCAGGCCAATATGGTACTAAATGGCTATTAGGCAGTAATAAGTGGGTAAAGGTCAAGCTAAATTAATTGATTTAACTTGTAGCCAAATGAGAAAAAATCAGCTGCCTCATTAAAAGACTTAATATTGACACAAATGTTCTATTGCCCCTAAATTTAGTACTAAAACTTCCTCTGAGATGAGCTCGTTTTCTAATAACTTTCTTTTTTAAAGTTACAATGAGACGAAATAATAATTTGACGGTGGTCGTCACCGTTATTGCATTAAAAGTTTAATATTGAGCCCATTACGCGATTAGGTTATGTTACGCACATAACACATAGAAATGAACTTGGCATTTTTTTTATTTTAGGAAAAAATAAAAACTAACCTTAACGAATAAAAATTGTATCTAGTTAACTAACATTATTTTTATCATCATTTTAATTTTATTCTCAGAACTTGACTTGATTCGCATATAATTTCCGGATTCTTATGAGTAAGATTGACGTGATGGATAGAGAGACCTGCACGTTCTCATCGTGGCGTCTCTGTGCCAATTCTGAGGTGCGGTTTGATGTATTTTAAATCAAATGTTTCGTGTTGGAGTCGCGATCTTACGACACAGCTCTGCACTTTGCCACTCTCTCTTGAACGAATAAATAACGTTTGTTTCTTTAACCCTCGTCGTTTTTATACGTCATCTAAAATATCTTCCCTTTCTCTGAAAAATGAAAAAATTTTGCTTGGTGGTTAAGAGAACTAATAATGCGTTGTAATTGTTTTACTGTTGGAGGAGTTGAACATGGGATAGTTTTAATATAATATGTTTATGCAAGTGTTTTATACATTTTTCTTATTTTCATTATTCTTTGTATGAAAGGAGAAAAGAAGCTTGATAAAATATAAACGAACCTTATATTAAACTTATAAATAATAAACTACAGTTTCTAAAAAGTTAGATTTAGCGACGGCTATAAAAGTTTACTGTTAGTAAAAAGTTGCAGGCATTTCTTACAGATATATTTGACTAACATTTCTGTTATACCGTATAATTGTTACAAACGTCTTGTAATTCTTTTTAGAATAATTCTTTAGCGTAATGAAAAAATATACGGTATAACTTGTTAAATTTTCCAATGAAAAGATAAAAGTTTACATTCAACCAATTGTTTCGATAAGTTTGTACGTTTATTGGTATAATCTGAAATGTAAATAACGGCACTGACGACGCTGAAGGAGCCATGTGGCCAACGATTGATTCGCCGCTGGTTTAATCTATTTCTGATCACCAAATAAGTAACAGCATATGTGTTCCTCAAACGCCTCTTTTAAACTGAGACTTTTATTGCAGAATTATAGTTGGTTATTATGACGGAATTTATGTCATTATTAACAACAAATTTATTTGCCTAAATCTAATTACTATACAAGTAAATTTTATTTTAATCAGTGATGTACTTCATAAGAGGCATACAGTTGTACTCTTTTTTAAAGAGGATTTAAGCTTTTCAAGACTTATTATTTGGTATCTTATAGAGGCTGGCAGACCTCTTTTTGCCTTACGTGTACTTTGCCCCTTCCACATAGACTATTGATCTGTGCGTGGATCGTATTAAACAAATCAAGCGGGTGAGCCGCTACAGTACAGCCGCTGATAAATGTTTGTAAAATAACCTAAATTAGCAAGAATTATAAAACTTTGCATTCAGATCCTTAAAATTTTATTTAATTGGTTAGATAATTATATGTATCGTTGTTAAACTTTGATGAAATTTATCAGTATTTAATTTTTTTATCATAAAATGGCAGCTATTTTAAAAATTCTCAACGGAAAAATAATTGCTTTCCTATAAATGAACATCGGTGTGATAAAGGTTCATACCAAATATAAATTTAATACACTCATCCGTTACGGAGTTAGAGTATTAAGTGCACAAAGCAAAATGCGTATTAAATACACACTTGCGGCTTAAATACGCATTTTTTGACATGTGTTTCCTAGGAACTTTTTTCTTCGTTTTGATCCAAGAATAGAATCGCCACACGGAGTTTCGGAAGAGTTTCCGAACACCCAGTAAGCAGTATATGTTTGTAACCTGCTACTAAGCAATTTTCACGTTTGATCTATTAAACATAGAGAAAAAAATGTAATTTAACAACATGGATGATATTAATTGTGCTAATAAACCATTAAATATGCGTCTGTCCATTAATAGGCTAAATTTTACTATTAAAATTGGTGAAAATGAAAGTTATAGTACAATAATCCAGTTGGCTGGTGTCAAAGGAATACACGATAGCAGGTTTAGCCGCAACTCTCTGTGGTCGGGGGTGGTCACCAAACGCACCAAACATACCCGGACTCACTTCTCATAGAGAATGCAATACACCTGCATGCACACGGACACGGTATTGTTGAAGTTATTGTACTTTCATAACCAGAAGGAACAAATCATGAACCAAATAAAGTGTGCAGACTCCGAAAAAGTATATACGGTCTCAAACAGGCAAGCCGCATCTGGAATCAAGAGCTGCATGCATGTCTAACAAAAATAAAGTTGAGACAATCAAACTTTGACTCCTGTGTTTATCATATTATGAACAATGGGAGGATACTAATCGTCGCAGTGTGGGTGGGCGATCTGTCGATTTTTCATAATGATAAACAACTCAAAGAGATCTTGAAAACACTACCGATGAAAGAATTCAAAATGTAAGATATGGGTAAATATGCATAAATATATGTAAATATGCTCTCGGATTTCAAATAACAAGAGATAGGAAAAACAAGAAGTTGCACGTTAGCCAGCAAACTTATATCGAGCAAGTGCTGAAACGCTTCAATAATGAGGAATGTAAACCTGTTTCAACTCCTATGCCTCCGAATGACAAACTTTCTAAGAAAGAATCACCGAATAGCATAGAAGGCACAGAGAAGATGAAAAACACTCCCAATCAGGAAGCGGTAGGACGTCTTTTGTTTGCCGCCCAAGTGACGAGACCTGATATTTCATATGCTGTTAGCTGTGTAAGCCGCTTTAACAATAACCCTGGTACAGCTCATTGGGCAGCAGTGAATAGAATATTCAAATATTTAAAAGGTACACTGGATAAAGGTCTAACCTTTGATGGTACCAAGTCTCCAGATAAAATTGGCTTTAGCGACTCGGACTGGGCAAGTGATGTGAATGATAGAAAATCTATGACAGGCTACATATTCATCAAATGTAATGGCGCTATATCATGGTGTACAAAGAAGCAACCTACAGTGGCATTGTCAACGACTGAGGCAGAATACATGGCTATGTCAGCAGCGACTCAAGAAGCTCTCTGGCTTAAAGGATTAGCAACTGAGATCACTGAAAACTCAGATCCGCTAGTCATATTTGTTGACAACCAAGGTGCTAAACATCTTGCTCTGAACATTGCGTACCAGGTTAGAACCAAACACATTGACGTGCGACACCACTTCATAAGAGAAAAGGTTAAGAACAATGTCATCCAGTTCCAGTACACTCCAACAGCAAGCATAGTTGCAGATTCTTTGACAAAACCACTGGATAAAGACAAATTAATTACCTGCATCCAAGAGCAAGGAAAATGCAAGTTAAGGAGGATGTTGGAGTTATTGGATTTCATACCTTGCTTTGGTTCTCTTTTATATAGGTCTGAATTGTAACATGTATTAATAATGATATGTCAAATGTTTGTTTACATTCATGACCATGTGCCTTTGTTTATTAGTTTTTGTTCTGTTGTTCATTTAAAATAAAAATTGCTTCTACCAAAAACTTGGTGTGCTGTCCCATTCCTTATTTCCACTAAACTCTGCTAATTCACCATCAGGTATTGGCATTCATTTGGTGTAAGTTGACAGCATTTACAACACTCGTTATTTCAGTTATATGCCTTATTCCTTACAAATACCCGAAGTGAATCATCCAGAATGTTTGAATTCTGAAGATTTTGGATGGTAGGCCTACATTTCTTGAGAAATTAATTAAGTTTTTTTTTTCCTATATACTCGTACCATCGCTACTCGTACCCTTAATCGAGATCTTCAGATTACAAAATTACACATTCTTCATAAATATGTTGACCATCTCTAAGTAAGGTTGATTTAAATATAAATATTAAAGAAGGGTGAGTGTAGGAAAAGTTTAAGTTAATTATTAGGATAATTAGGTTATTAAACGTTAACTGAATAATACCAGCTGGAAGTTTTCATTAAATATCATTGTATTCTTAGTTTAAAATTAATAGTTGATGATTTTGAATTTTGTCATAGTTTAAACTTTATTGTGGACATTTTCCACCACTAATTAGTGAAACGACATTCACGACTTTCTGGGGTTTAGAATTAGTCCTAAACGGTTAGACGGCCGGTTGGTCTTTAGTGCCAATTTTAAGTACCAATAACAATAACATAGTAAAGAAATCGTTAACACACTCAACGCACGTGAGTAAAACGACAGATAAAATTAAAATAAGTTGACCTTATTTTTTATATTAGTCCAAAATCCAAGCATTGCCAAGGGCAAACACGAGGACCAAAGAAATAATCAGTTTAATTTTTTGGCCCATATCACCAATATAAAACATTAAATTAAGTGTTCCTAAATATAAGACCAACTTAGATTCCAACAAGCTTTTCAAAAGCCCACAAACTTTTCATAGAAACAAGTAATAGACAACAACTCGTAGACCCACGTACAGCATCTTGCACATGCAGGCTTTTCCCTATCATTTCCAAAACAAAACTCACAGCGGAAACAAAAAGAGGCCTGCAATGTACTGCAATGAAGGAGTGGAGACAAATATTTTCAACACTTGGTTGATCTATCAGGTTTAGATTGATTTGCCATACGAAAAATACCATGTGTATTTTGGGGAGAACTCCAGAGAGGTCATCGAGAAGTTCATGGAGGATCAATCAATTTTGAGTTTGAACCTGATTTTTTAGATAATACGCCATATGCGATTAAACCCATTTAAGTTTTTTTTTTTTTTTTTTTTTTTTTTTTTTAATTTTTAATTTTAACCAAAGAAAACTATCGATTCATCCCGAATGTTAACCAGATTCACGCTTCCTTCTTTCTATGGCCAGTTACTAGAATCAGATGTTGAATGGAAATCAAGATTAAATTTAGATTTATTGGTAAAAACAGGCTGAATGTTTCGTTTTTACTACAAAGGGTCATTGACTACTGCTGTAATAATTAGGTTGGCTGCGCTGACCAAACATGTTAGGGGAGGGGGAGGAATACAGTCAAAGTCCTGGTCGCTCATAAGTGGTTAAGATAATTGACCAGTTGCCTTCCTGACCCAGAACAATAATGTTTCCATTCGTTGATGGACCGTTACAATCTATATTGTGAAGTTAAGTCTAAAAAGTTGACATAATGGATAGTTGAGATATATGCACTATGTAAAACGGATTAGTCTCGGAAACTGTATTATGAATCTGTATCGTATTTATTGGGGCATATCTTGTATTGTGACTGTGAGTAATCGGAGACAAATTATGTGAAATAGTCAATGGATAATAGTTCAAACGACTCTTACCAAACGTTTGTGAACATAATATATTCCCGTTTCTTATAAAAGCAGCAGAAGGGAACCTCCTACCTTTCTAAAATACAACTTTTAAGACTGCTTTCTGTGCAATATTTAATGGTTCCGAGATTGACGTAAACGCTGCACCCAACGATACAATTCAAAAAGACAATTAGACATAATTTACTCAAAATAAGCTAATTTAATCCCTCCCTCGTTCAAGATATCGCTTAAATGTTTTCTCGGATTTTATTTTTGAGAAAATTTATATGATGGCTCCAGCTTTTGCGAGAATTAATAAACCATCTAGGTACTTATAAACTTCTACTAGATGCAACCTGTAAACTAACAATGTCGGTAATGTAGTTCAACTATTTTACCTACCACCTACCAGGTGTCAAGATTAGTTCTCGTAATAATTTTACTGCAGAACTTTAACTAGACCCCGGTAATGCTTAGCGTTTATTATTATGCACCCAAATTGTCAAGTAAACTCGATCACGTTATGATTTGTTCTCTTCGAAATCCTTATTGTAATTTGGCAATCTCATATTCTCATGATCCTTTTGATCCCCTCACTGAGTCCGGTTCTGAGGGGTTCTAATAAGTTACTTATTGAATGATCTGTAAAATTTATGTGGTTAAAAAAAATCACTTTTTTGTTGCCTGACAGATTCCCCTTGATCTTATAACTGTCTAATTTTAAAGTAACAGTTAGCTACTTTCTGTTATTCCTCTTTTTTATTCAACATATAAGTCGAAACCAAAAGTTTTTTTACATACTTGAAAGGGTTTCCTGAGAACTTGTTTTTGTTTTTTTTCAAAGCAAATAGCATAATATGATGCTGACGATGGTCAATTCCACCGTAGTTTTTCATAATCAGTTATGTAGTATATGTACTACTGTCTGAGATAAGTTTCTAGCTTTTACAATGCTTTACCAATAATGTTGATTAAATTTTGAGTATTTCACCCGTCACAAATGTGGCAACCCGACTATGTTCGACTTGGATTATCGCAAGGAACTGATTAATCCAACTTATTTTCAAAACACACCCGGTTTGTAAACTATGCTTTGCCAAACGTAATTACACTGACTTCAAGGATTCATGATTGCGGCTTATGAAAGGTGATTAAACAATTATTATTGGTTATCTCTAAACACCTAACTTTAATGACATCTTACTGTGTAACTAAATTTTACTACTGGTTACTTGAATTTTTTCCTTCTATTTTATGTTTCATAGAAAACCATAAAATAATGCACAGAAAGCAATCTTTAAAGTTGCATTTAAGAAAGGTAGGCAGTTCTCGTCAGCTGGTCTTTTCTAAAAAAAACTGGAATATTCTTTTCGCTAACTTTTTGTTAAAGTGATTTCAACTATTATCTATTAACAATTTCACAAATCTCAGTCTCAACACAAGATATGCACAACAAGCCTCAATAAATACGTTACGGATACAGTGTAAATTTCACAACTAATCTATTCTACTTATATCATGTCTTACCAATGAAAACTCAACGTTTCCACCATTTAAACTTTTAGACATCACTTCACAATATACAATTGAAACGTTTCATCAAATAATTTGTAAATATTCTGCGTCAGGAAGGCGCCTGGTCAATAATCACCACTCATGATCGACCCGGACTTTGACTGTGTTCCTCCCCTCCCTCTAACCAACATCTTTGGTCAAATTCCAAAACAGCCTGAGATAAGAGGGTTCGTGAACCTGGATAACATCCTGGATGAATCGATAGTCTTATTTTGTTAAAATTCCAAAACAGCTAGAGATAAGAGGATTCGTGAACCTGGTTGACATCCAGGATGAATCGATAGTCTTATTTTGTTAAAATTCCAAAACAGCCTGAGATAAAAGGGTTCGTGAACCTGGATAACATCCTGGATGAATCGATAGTCTTATTTTGTTAAAATTCCAAAACAGCTAGAGATAAGAGGGTTCGTGAACCTGGATAACATCCTGTATGAATCGATAGTCTTATTTTGTTAAAATTCAAAACAGCTAGAGATAAGAGGGTTCGTGAACCTGGTTGACATCTAGGGTGAATCGATAGTCTTGTTTTTTTAAAAATCCAAAACAGCTAGAGATAAGAGGGTTCGGAACCTGGTCGACATCCAGGGTGAATCGATAGTCTTATTTTGTTAAAATTCCAAAACAGCTAGAGATAAAAGGGTTCGTGAACCTGGATAACATCCAGGATGAATCGATAGTCTTATTTTGTTAAAATTCCCAAACAGTTTGAGATAAAAGGGTTCGTGAACCTGGTTGACATCTAGGGTGAATCGATAGTCTTATTTTGTTAAAATTCCAAAACAGCTCGAGATAAGAGGGTTCGTGAACCTGGATAACATCCTGGATGAATCGATAGTCTTGTTTTGTTATAATTCCAAAACAGCCTGAGATAAAAGGGTTCGTGAACGTGGATAACATCCAGGATGAATCGATAGTCTTATTTTGTTAAAATTCCCAAACAGTTTGAGATAAAAGGGTTCGTGAACCTGGTTGACATCTAGGGTGAATTGATAGTCTTGTTTTGTTAAAATTCTAAAACAGCCTGAGATAAGAGTGTTCGTGAACCTGGTTGACATCTAGGGTGAATAATTAGTCTTATTTTGTTAAAATTCCAAAACAGCTCGAGATAAGAGGGTTCGTGAACCTGGATAACATCCTGGATGAATCGATAGTCTTGTTTTGTTATAATTCCAAAACAGCGTGAGATAAAAGGGTTCGTGAACTTGGATAACATCCAGGATGAATCGATAGTCTTATTTTGTTAAAATTCCCAAACAGTTTGAGATAAAAGGGTTCGTGAACCTGGTTGACATCTAGGGTGAATTGATAGTCTTGTTTTGTTAAAATTCCAAAACAGCCTGAGATAAGAGTGTTCGTGAACCTGGTTGACATCTAGGGTGAATTGATAGTCTTGTTTTGTTAAAATTCCAAAACAGCCTGAGATAAGAGTGTTCGTGAACCTGGTTGACATCTAGGGTGAATTGATAGTCTTATTTTGTTAAAATTCCAAAACAGCCTGAGATAAGAGTGTTCGTGAACCTGGATAACATCCTGGATGAATCGATAGTCTTATTTTGTTAAAATTCCCAAACAGTTTGAGATAAAAGGGTTCGTGAACCTGGTTGACATCTAGGGTGAATTGATAGTCTTGTTTTGTTAAAATTCCAAAACAGCCTGAGATAAGAGTGTTCGTGAACCTGGTTGACATCTAGGGTGAATTGATAGTCTTGTTTTGTTAAAATTCCAAAACAGCCTGAGATAAGAGTGTTCGTGAACCTGGTTGACATCTAGGGTGAATTGATAGTCTTGTTTTGTTAAAATTCTAAAACAGCCTGAGATAAGAGTGTTCGTGAACCTGGTTGACATCTAGGGTGAATCGATAGTCTTATTTTGTTAAAATTCCAAAACAGCTCGAGATAAGAGGGTTCGTGAACCTGGATAACATCCTGGATGAATCGATAGTCTTGTTTTGTTATAATTCCAAAATAGCGTGAGATAAAAGGGTTCGTGAACTTGGATAACATCCAGGATGAATCGATAGTCTTATTTTGTTAAAATTCCCAAACAGTTTGAGATAAAAGGGTTCGTGAACCTGGTTGACATCTAGGGTGAATTGATAGTCTTGTTTTGTTAAAATTCCAAAACAGCCTGAGATAAGAGTGTTCGTGAACCTGGTTGACATCTAAGGTGAATTGATAGTCTTGTTTTGTTAAAATTCCAAAACAGCCTGAGATAAGAGTGTTCGTGAACCTGGTTGACATCTAGGGTGAATTGATAGTCTTATTTTGTTAAAATTCCAAAACAGCCTGAGATAAGAGTGTTCGTGAACCTGGATAACATCCTGGATGAATCGATAGTCTTATTTTGTTAAAATTCCAAAACAGCCTGAGATAAGAGGGTTCGTGAACCTGGTTGACATCCAGGATGAATCGATAGTCTTATTTTGTTAAAATTCCAAAACAGCTAGAGATAAGAGGGTTCGTGAACCTGGTTGACATCTAGGGTGAATCGATAGTCTTGTTTTGTTAAAATTCCAAAACAGCTCGAGATAAGAGGGTTCGTGAACCTGGTTGATATCTAGGGTGAATCGATAGTCTTGTTTTGTTAAAATTCCAAAACAGCCTGAGATAAGAGGGTTCGTGAACCTGGTTGACATCTAGGGTGAATCGATAGTCTTATTTTGTTAAAATTCCGAAACAGCTAGAGATAAAAGGGTTCGTGAACCTGGTTGACATCTAGGGTGAACCGATAGTCTTATTTTGTTAAAATTCCAAAACAGCCTGAGATAAGAGGATTCGTGAACCTGGTTGACATCCATTGTGAATCGATAGTCTTATTTTGTTAAAATTCCAAAACAGCTCGACATCATGCCGGCGATGAGCCCGTTGAAGGTGGGGATTGTTTGGTTGGCCTCACTGTGGATCCTTGAGACTTTTTTCAAGGTGTAGGTGACCTAGGCCTTGTAATGATAAGCTCTAGAGTACTCTATAAACGTGTCGGAGAGCCAGGATTCCTCAGCTTTTATTGTTGGACCGCATCTTTCGGCCATCGCAGACATAGCCTCTTTAAAGTCTCTTATGTAATCCTCCTTCGTAGTTCTAGAATCCTCCAGATCCTGCTCTGGGGGCACTCTTATGATCACCATTTGGTTGTCTCCCTGTCTCAGAAGGGCTAATTTAGTTTCCCGTTCTCTTGCAAAAAGAAGAAGCATCAACATTGTGATAAAGGTCCAGCCTTTTTGACGCTGCCGTTCCATCCACGCCTCAGGACCAATACGACAAGTGTGTTCTTCCAATGGATTTTTGTCTGGTCCCATCCTCGGTGGGTCGTAGCTGTCCTGGAATATATGATAAGATTCTTTTGGAAATGCATGGGTGTATGTAAAGATGTTGGTGAGTCCAAATAGATCGTCTAGATCTCTGAAAGTAGGGGTGGCGAGCTCGCATCTAAAGCTCGTACACCTTCCCGAAAAATCGACGATGATGGCGCTATGTGTTTTCCCTGCCTGAGATATCGTCGGCCTTGAGATGTCTATAAGCCGCCGTTTGAGCTGTTCCTCTGACATAGGCATAGACTGGTTTTTGATAATGGGGATACTGTCTTCGCAACATTTCCTACGGACGAAGTTTGAAAAAGTCGCATTCCTGGACATAATTTGGCGTAGAACCGTGCGTTCTTGCTTTTGAATTCTCGTTCCTTCGCTACTCCTACGATGATCTTCCAGTTTTCAGGTACCCTTCCTTCTTTTATGGTGTCTATTTTATCACCCACATCCAACTCTTCTGCTAATCGATAAGAGAGGACTGTACTCTTAAGACGTAAATGTGGTTTCGATACTCTTTCACCATGGTTTGTCCTGTAGGATTGAGTATCATACTCGTTGATTCATTAATCCTTACCAGCTATTATCGATTTGTCTGATAACAAATCTGTGGGGTTTACATACCGGTCGTATTCAAACGTTTTTTTATTTTTATTTTACGTCCCGGAAATTATCAAGCTTCTATGGGGGTCATGTTAGTCTCTGTCCATCTGCCACTCATGTATGCCTCTCGGATGTGATGAGGTGCCCCGAGATACAAAGTCATCTTTGGCCACCGATTCATGTCTTTGAAATAGTTCCTGCAAAACTCCAAACGGGACATGCAGCGCAGCAGGTCACCCATCGGTTCTACGTTTGTCTTAAGAAACATCGCTATTGCAGACCAGTCTCCCACACAAGGCCTCATGTAAACTTTTGTCTGTGGCCAAAGAACTTGCATAGTCCTGATACCTCCGATATTATCTTTAGCCAGCTTGCAAATGTGAGATTGCTGTTTGACACGCCTCCGCTTTTTAAGTGTGGGACAAGACAGCCTGTGGGGTATTGTTCCAGAGTAGACCTGATGAGAGTTCTGAAGCCCACTGATTGGAATTTTTGTTTTCTCTTGTTTACATACCATCAATAACTCTTGCAAGTTCTTGTCACCATTTATCCAACCCATGAGCTCAACATTCTTATACTTGATATGAGACTGCCCACCTCTATGATCTTTAATGGAGCCTTTCTGGCCCTCTGTGTCGTGTGACTGCCGAAGTACGGATTTTAAGGCCCTCTTCTTGTGTATCTTTCCCCGTCTGTGTTCTTTACTTGTATTAGTATCATGTTGGGTTGGGGGTCTTCAGATATAATATTGGTTGGTATATGGTTTCGTATGTGTAAATATAATACTGTAAATTAATTACTATTGTAAGTCAGTAGAGAGAGTGCCATAAGTAAGATGGGCTCGTCAAGTTTTGTCTAATACAATGTCAAGTAAATTAAGAAAAGTTAGAATATATTAAGTGTAAAAAAGCAAAATGGCGGCTTGCGGCTTAAATACGCATTTTAGGACATTTGTTTCCTAAGAACTTTTTGTTTGTTTAGATTCAAGGAATCGCCACACGGAGCTTCGGAAGAGTTTTCGAACACCCTGTATACAGAGTATGTTTGTAACCTGTTACTCTAAACAATTCCACGTTTAGTCTATTTAATTTGTTGTGACCAACGTAATTTAACTCCATGGATAATATTAGTTAAGCTAGTAAATATGTAGTAGGCGTATGACCATTAAAAGGTTACATTTTACCATTAAAATTGGTGAAAATGAAAGTTATAGTACAATAATCCAATAGGCTAGTGTCAAAGGAATGCATGTTAGCAGGTTTAGCCGCAACTCTGTGGGCAGGGTGGTCGTCAAATACACAACAGTGCTAGATACCCGGACTCACTTTTCATAGGGAATACAATACACACACACGGACACGGTATTGGTATTCATTTTGAAACTCAAACTCACTTTATTGTCACAAAACGTTTTGTACATAGCAAATGCTATAAAAACAGGAGACATGGTCAGAAATCTTAACCTAAAATAACCAAAACAGGCTTTGTTACAACTGAAACTAAAAAACAAATATATGCTAATAAGAAAAATGATATGTAAAAACATATGAAATTAAACTGTACAAAAAGATCTAGTCGAATAAAATGCATATTTCACCAAATACTCCTTGAGCACTATTTTAAATCTTTTGGAATGGATTTGGCTTTTAATACACTCTGGCAGATTGTTAAAAAATCTTTTTCCCATATAACTTGGACCTTTTTCAAAAAGAGATAATTTATGAGTTTTGTACTGAAAGTTTGCTTTGTGTCTAGTGTTATAGGCATGTAAATGTTGTTCATTAATGAGGTTATCAAAATTCTCCTTAACAAACAACAAACAAGAATATATGTAAAGGCAAGGAAGTGTCATTAATTCAAGCCTTCTGAAAATTGGACTGCAAGAGTCCCTTGGTTTTGAAAATGTCATGATCCTAGTTTGTCATGATAATGTCATGATAAATGTTGATAATTAATGATAAATGGTGATAAAAGATGATAATGATAATTGTCATGATAAAAATGTCATGATAATGTTTTGTACAAGCTGATAGTCTTTTCAGTACTCGTATTTCAGTTACGTGTGTTATACCTCTGTGCCCATTAGTATTCTTATGTTTATGCAATGATCTTTTGCTTTCAAAAGAAGTATTGCAAGGACGACAAATATACTGTTTTTTTCTGTGTCGTGTTTTTCATTGTGAATCCTCAACAAATGTGCAGTGAGGGTGGTGTAACCGCACTGGTCATATTTGGGGAAGTAAATGTCTTTTGGAGGGGAAATGTCAGTAGATATAATATGTGTTTCCTGTAGAAGGATCCAATATGGGCTCTTATGGGACTACGATCGGATTTACGCGAGATGCAGCAGGAGGTGGTCAGGCGGCGCGGTGGCGTGACCCGTTCCTTGTTTTCCTCTTACTACGATAACTTTTGGTGTTATTGAAGGTAATTAATAAATTAATAAAAAAAGTAAAAAATTGTAAATCAGTAAACTGTAAAATACAATTATACATAATAAATAACCTTATTGCATTATTAAAATAATAAAACTAAGATATCTGAGTACCTATTAATGTTAAAATGAGATTATATGAAGAAGTTACAGAGGCACTGCATCCATCCACTACGCAGAGAATTATACGCTAAACTGATTTATGCATAGTATTTTTTGGAAGGAGATCGTTACTTGTTTATATTAAAAATACTTCTTGATAAATTAAATAATTTTTTTATGTAAAAATACAATTGAATGGCTCCGCCGAAAAAAACGTTCTATGTGACAAAAACCTACTTTTGATAAAAAGCGGAAAGAAGATTGATTTCTAAAATTTTACGTAATTTTTAGGTTAGAACTATTTTTTGGCAATAATCTTTTAAAACTACATATATAACCTCGTATAGTAGTATTATACAACACTTTTACTCACCACAATCAGATTTTTAACTATTTTTATGTATTTTTAGGGGGTAAAACGTTCCAATTGCCTGTCATTTAAAACGTTTTTTCCCGGACTTAGCCTCTGCCGCTAAAAATCATCATGGAATGTAGGAGTACCTACATGAATTCAATAATGAATTGATTTATAAAACACTTTTATTGAAGAAATTAATACCATCTAATATTACTTATTTAACATAATATTTCAACACAATTTGAGTTTCAAAGGTAAAAGTAGTGCCGTAAGTAAGGTGGGCCCGTCAAGTTTTGTCTAATACAATGTCAAATAAAGTATAAGGATTCACGCATCTTTCGTTTACAATCACTCTTTCTCAATTATTTAGCAACTATAGAAATAGTAAAGTCCACTGATAGAAATAGTGGTCTTTGCAAATTAATAAATTACAAACATTCTTCCAATTGTATTGATATCTAAACCTATTTCAATTGAAATAACGTTTGACAAAATGTTTCTTTAGTCGACTATCTCTGTTATTATGAGAGCTGAAGACAAAGGGTGATCTTTCCTGAAAATCTGTTACCATGTATTTATGTTGTCTGTATCTGTTGTACTGCTGTCATCGTAATAATTTATAAGCTCAGCAGTTTTTGCCTTCTTAATCCTGCCAGAACGATCATATCTTCTTACTCTTCTTCTCTTACATGCAGTGGTAAGACCCAGAAGACTTCTCTATTCTCCATGAAAAAGTGAAGTTCTTCAAATCTCTCTTAGTTATGAGAGGTATATAGTCCTGCCCAGCAGCTGCGGCCCCAGCTGACATCATGCCGGCGATGAGCCCATTGAAGGTGGGGATTGTTTGGTTGGCCTCACTGTGGATCCTTGAGACTTTTTTCAAGGTGTAGGTGACCTAGGCCTTGTAATGATAAGCTCTAGAGTCTAGAGTGTCGGAGTGCCAGGATTCCTCAGCTTTTATTGTTAGACCGCATCTTTCGGCCATTTCAGACATATCCTCTTTGAAGTCTCTTATGTAGTCCTCTTTCGTAGTTCCAGAACTCTCCAGATCCTGCTCTGGGGGCACTATTATGATCAGCATTTGGTTGTCTCCCTGTCTCAGAAGGGCTAATTTAGTATCCCGTTCTCTTGCAAAAAAGAAGAAGCATCAATATTGTGATAAAGGTATAGCCTTTTTGACGCTGCCCTTCCATCCACGCCTCAGGACCAATACGACGAGTGTGTTCTTCCAATGGATTTTGTCTGGTCCCATCCTCGGTGGGCCGTACCTGTCCTGGAATATATGATAAGATTCTTTTGGAAATGGATGGGTGTATGTAAAGATGTTGGTGAGTCCAAATAGATCACCTAGATCTCTGAAAGTAGGAGTGGCGAGCTCACAACTAAAGCTCGTACACCATCCCGAGAAATCGACGATGATGGCGCTATGTGTTTTCCCTGCCTGAGATATCGTCTGCCTTGAGATGTATATAAGCCGCCTTTTGAGCTGTTCCTCTGACATAGTCATAGACTGGTTTTTGATAATGGGGATACTGTCTTCGCAACATTTCCTTCGGATGAAGTTTGATAAAGTCGCATTCCTGGACATTATTTGGCGTAGTTTTTTCTTTTGAATTCGCGTTCCTTGGCTACTCCTACGATGATCTTCTAGTTCTCAGATACCCTTCCTTCTTGTTAGGTGTCTATTATCACCCACATCTACCTCTTCTGCTAAAAGATAAGAGAGGACTGCACTATTGAGACGTAATGGTGGTTTCGATACTCTTTCACCATGGTTTGTCCTGTAGGATTGGGTATCATACTCGTTGATTCATTAATCCTTACCAGCTATTATCGATTTGTCTGATAACAAATCTGTGGGGTTTACATACCGGTCGTATTCAAACGTTTTTTTATTTTTATTTTACGTCCCGGAAATTATCAAGCTTCTATGGGGGTCATGTTAGTCTCTGTCCATCTGCCACTCATGTATGCCTCTCGGATGTGATGAGGTGCCCCGAGATACAAAGTCATCTTTGGCCACCGATTCATGTCTTTGAAATAGTTCCTGCAAAACTCCAAACGGGACATGCAGGGCAGCAGGTCACCCATCGGTTCTACGTTTGTCTTAAGAAACATCGCTATTGCAGACCAGTCTCCCACACAAGGCCTCATGTAAACTTTTGGGTGGCCAAAGAACTTGCATAGTCCTGATACCTCCGATATTATCTTTAGCCAGCTTGCAAATGTGAGATTGCTGTTTGACACGCCTCCGCTTTTTAAGTGTGGGACAAGACAGCCTGTGGGGTATTGTTCCAGAGTAGACCTGATGAGAGTTCTGAAGCCCACTGATTGGAATTTTTGTTTTCTCTTGTTTACATACCATCAATAACTCTTGCAAGTTCTTGTCACCATTTATCCAACCCATGAGCTCAACATTCTTATACTTGATATGAGACTGCCCACCTCTATGATCTTTAATGGAGCCTTTCTGGCCCTCTGTATCGTGTGACTGCCGAAGTACGGATTTTAAGGCCCTCTTCTTGTGTATCTTTCCCCGTCTGTGTTCTTTACTTGTATTAGTATCATGTTGGGTTGGGGGTCTTCAGATATAATATTGGTTGGTATATGGTTTCGTATGTGTAAATATAATACTGTAAATTAATTACTATTGTAAGTCAGTAGAGAGAGTGCCGTAAGTAAGATGGGCTCGTCAAGTTTTGTCTAATACAATGTCAAGTAAATTAAGAAAAGTTAGAATATATTAAGTGTAAAAAAGCAAAATGGCGGCTTGCGGCTTAAATACGCATTTTAGGACATTTGTTTCCTAAGAACTTTTTTGTTTGTTTAGATTCAAGGAATCGCCACACGGAGCTTCGGAAGAGTTTTCGAACACCCTGTATACAGAGTATGTTTGTAACCTGTTACTCTAAACAATTCCACGTTTAGTCTATTTAATTTGTTGTGACCAACGTAATTTAACTCCATGGATAATATTAGTTAAGCTAGTAAATATGTAGTAGGCGTATGACCATTAAAAGGTTACATTTTATCATTAAAATTGGTGAAAATGAAAGTTATAGTACAATAATCCAGTAGGCTAGTGTCAAAGGAATGCATGTTAGCAGGTTTAGCCGCAACTCTGTAGGCAGGGTGGTCGTCAAATACACAACAGTGCTAGATACCCGGACTCACTTTTCATAGGGAATACAATACACACACACGGACACGGTATTGGTATTCATTTTGAAACTCAAACTCACTTTATTGTCACAAAACGTTTTGTACATAGCAAATGCTATAAAAACAGGAGACATGGTCAGAAATCTTAACCTAAAATAACCAAAACAGGCTTTGTTACAACTGAAACTAAAAAACAAATATATGCTAATAGAAAAATGATATGTAAAAACATATGAAATTAAACTGTACAAAAAGATCAAGTCGAATAAAATGCATATTTCACCAAATACTCCTTGAGCACTATTTTAAATCTTTTGGAATGGATTTGGCTTTTAATACACTCTGGCAGATTGTTAAAAAATCTTTTTCCCATATAACTTGGACCTTTTTCAAAAAGAGATAATTTATGAGTTTTGTACTGAAAGTTTGCTTTGTGTCTAGTGTTATAGGCATGTAAATGTTGTTCATTAATGAGGTTATCAAAATTCTCCTTAACAAACAACAAACAAGAATATATGTAAAGGCAAGGAAGTGTCATTAATTCAAGCCTTCTGAAAATTGGTCTGCAAGAGTCCCTTGGTTTTGAAAATGTCATGATCCTAGTTTGTCATGATAATGTCATGATAAATGTTGATAATTGATGATAAATGGTGATAAAAGATGATAATGATAATTGTCATGATAAAAATGTCATGATAATGTTTTGTACAAGCTGATAGTCTTTTCAGTACTCGTAATTTCAGTTACGTGTGTTATACCTCTGTGCCCATTAGTATTCTTATGTTTATGCAATGATCTTTTGCTTTCAAAAGAAGTATTGCAAGGACGACAAATATACTGTTTTTTTCTGTGTCGTGTTTTTCATTGTGAATCCTCAACAAATGTGCAGTGAGGGTGGTGTAACCGCACTGGTCATATTTGGGGAAGTAAATGTCTTTTGGAGGGGAAATGTCAGTAGATATAATATGTGTTTCCTGTAGAAGGATCCAATATGGGCTCTTATGGGACTACGATCGGATTTACGCGAGATGCAGCAGGAGGTGGTCAGGCGGCGCGGTGGCGTGACCCGTTCCTTGTTTTCTCTTACTACGATAACTTTTGGTGTTATTGAAAGTAATTAATAAATTAATAAAAAAAGTAAAAAATTGTAAATCAGTAAACTGTAAAATACAATTATACATAATAAATAACCTTATTGCATTATTAAAATAATAAAACTAAGATATCTGAGTACCTATTAATGTTAAAATGAGATTATATGAAGAAGTTACAGAGGCACTGCATCCATCCACTACGCAGAGAATTATACGCTAAACTGATTTATGCATAGTATTTTTTGGAAGGAGATCGTTACTTGTTTATATTAAAAATACTTCTTGATAAATTAAATAATTTTTTTATGTAAAAATACAATTGAATGGCTCCGCCGAAAAAACGTTCTATGTGACAAAAACCTACTTTTGATAAAAAGCGGAAAGAAGATTGATTTCTAAAATTTTACGTAATTTTTAGGTTAGAACTATTTTTTGGCAATAATCTTTTAAAACTACATATATAACCTCGTATAGTAGTATTATACAACACTTTTACTCACCACAATCAGATTTTTAACTATTTTTATGTATTTTTAGGGGGTAAAACGTTCCAATTGCCTGTCATTTAAAACGTTTTTTCCCGGACTTAGCCTCTGCCGCTAAAAATCATCATGGAATGTAGGAGTACCTACATGAATTCAATAATGAATTGATTTATAAAACACTTTTATTGAAGAAATTAATACCATCTAATATTACTTATTTAACATAATATTTCAACACAATTTGAGTTTCAAAGGTAAAAGTAGTGCCGTAAGTAAGGTGGGCCCGTCAAGTTTTGTCTAATACAATGTAAAATAAAGTGTAAGGATTCACACATTCTTCCAATTGTATTGATATCTAATCATATATCAATTGAAATAACTCTTTATAAAACGTTTCTTTAGTTGTTTATCTTTGTTATTATGAGAGCAGAGGACAAATTTTGATCATTCCTGAAAAGCAGGTATCCTGTATTTTTTGTTGCCTGTATCTGTATCTGTTGTCCTGCAGTCATCGTAATAATTTATAAGCTCAGCTGTTTTTGGCTTATTAATCCTTCCAGAACTATCATATCTTCTTACTCTTCTTTACTTTCACGCAGTGACCCAGACGACTTCTCTGGTGCCCCATGAAAAAGTGAAGTTCAAATCTCCCTTAGTTATGAGAGGTATATAGTCCTGCCCTGCAGCTGCGGCCCCAGCTGACATCATGCCAGCGATAAGCCCGTTGAAGGTGGGGATTGTTTGGTTGGCCTCACTGTGGATCCTTGAGACTTTTTTCAAGGTGTAGGTGACCTACGCCTTGTAATGATAAGCTCTAGAGTAGTCTATAAGCGTGTCGGAGTGCCAGGATTCCTCAGCTTTTATTGTTGGACCGCATCTTTCGGCCATCGCAGACATAGCCTCCTTAAAGTCTCTTATGTAATCCTCCTTCGTAGTTCTAGAATACTCCAGATCCTGCTCTGGGGACACTCTTATGATCACCATTTGGTTGTCTCACTGTCTCAGAAGGGCTAATTTAGTATCCCGTTCTATTGCAAAGAGAAGAAGCATCAACATTGTGATAAAGGTACAGCCTTTTGACGCTGCCCTTCCATCCACGCCTCAGGACCAATACGACAAGTGTTTTCTTCCAATGGATTTTGTCTGGTCCCATCCTCGGTGGGTCGTACCTGTCCTGGAATATATGATAAGATTCTTTTGGAAATGCATGGGTGTATGTAAAGATGTTGGTAAGTCCAAATAGATCATCTAGATCTCTGAAAGTAGGGGTGGCGAGCTTACAACTAAAGCTCGTACACCATCCCGAGAAATCGACGATGATGGCGCTATGTGTTTTCCCTGCCTGAGATATCGTCGGCCTTGAGATGTATGTAAGCCGCCGTTTGAGCTGTTCCTCTGACATAGTCATAGACTGGTTTTTGATAATGGGGATACTGTCTTCGCAACATTTCCTTCGGATGACGTTTGATAAAGTCTCATTTCTGCACATATCTTCTTTTATGGTGTCTATTTTATCACCCACATCCACCTCTTCTGCTAATCGATAAGAGAGGACTGTACTCTTAAGACGTAAATGTGGTTTCGATACTCTTTCACCATGGTTTGTGCTGTAGGCTTGAGTATCATACTCGTTGATGAATTGATTTTTACCATCAGATTTGTCTGATAACAAATCTTTGGGGTCTACTTACCGATCATTTTCAAAGGGTTTTTTTCACATTTAACGACCCGGAAATCCTAAGTCTTCCATGGGTACATGTCAGTTTCAGTCCATCTGCCACTCATGTTTTCCTCTGGGATGTGACCAGGTGTCCCGTTATACAAAGTCAACTTTGACCACTGGTTCATCTCCTTGAAATAGTCCCTGCGGAATTCCAACCGGTACATGCAGGACAGCTGGTCACTCATTGGTTCTAAGTTTGTCTTAAGAAACACTGCTTTTGCAGATCAGTCTCCCACACTAGGCCTTATGTAAACTATCGGGTGGCCAAAGATGTTACACACTCCTGATACTCCCGATATTATCTTTACCCAGCTTGCAAATGTGAAATTGCCGTTTGAGAAGCCTCCACTTCGAATTGTGGAACAAGAAGTGTGGGGTATTGTTCCAGAGTAGACCTGACGAGAGAATTTCTGAAGCTCACTGATTGTTTTGTTTGTTTTCTCCTGTATACATATATAAATACCATCAATAACTCTTGTAAGATCTTGTCACCATTTATCCGATCCATTAGCTCAAGCAACATTCTTATACTTGATATGAGACTGCCGACCTCTATGATCTTTAATGGAGCCTTTCTGGCAATCTGTGTCGTGTGACTGAAGAAGTACGGATTGTGAAGAAGGCCCTCTTCTTGTGTGTCTTTCCCGGTCTGTATTCTATACTTGTATAAGTATCATGTTGGGGTAGTGGTTTTCAGATATAATATGGCTTAATATATGATTTAATATGTGTAAATGTAATAAAGTTTGGCCACAATAGTTTTTTTAACATTCATTATGGTAACATTTGAAATATGAATATCAGGTTTACTTCTCGCTTTGGAATCACTTTACATTTCACATATATTGGAGTCTGCATTCATTTCACCAATTGAGGATGTTTATCTGCCATCATTATTTTGCAAAAATATTACGTCATATAAAAAAAATTGAAATTGAAAATTTAATTCCTTTAATGAAGAATTGGCACTTTCTAGTTGGGTATGTCTCTTTCGTAATGTCGAAAGATACATGCCCACCTCTTTGTATTCACTTAGCTTGACATTATTTTCCAATATAATTCACTGCATTTAACACCCATAAAAATGAAATGAAGAAATCAATACCGTCTAATATTATGTAATTAATGAGTTTTAAGGTAAAACTAATACCAAACAAAGTATAAGCATTCACGCATCATTCGTTCTATATGACACTCTCTCATTTATTCAGCATCTATAGAAATAGTAAAGTCCAGTGATATAAACAGTGGTCTTCGCATTCAATAAATTACAAAAATTCTTCCAATTGTATTGATATCTAATCCTATATCAATTGAAATAACTCTTTATAAAAACGTTTCTTTAGTCGTTTATCTCTGTTATTATAAGAACAGAAGACAAATTTTGATCATTCCTGAAAAGCAGGTACCCTGGTATCATACTCATTGTTTTATTTATCCTTACCATTGATTATCGATTTGTCTGATAACAGATCTGTGGTGTCTACATACCGATCATATTCAAAGGTGTCTGTATCTCTGTTACTGCTGTCATCGTAATAATTTATAAGCTCAGCAGTTTTTGCCTTCTTAATCCTTCCAGAGTGATCATATCTTCTTACTCTTCTTCTCTTTCATGCAGTGGTAAGACCCAGAAGACTTCTCTGTTCTCCATGAAAAAGTGAAGTTCTTCAAATCTCCCTTAGTTATGAGAGGTATATAGTCTTGCCCAGCAGCTGCGGTCCCAGCTGACATCATGTAAGCGATGAGCCCGTTGAAGGTGGGGATTGTCTGGTTGGCCTCACTGTGGATCCTTGAGACTTTTTTAAGGTGAAGGTGACCTAGGCCTCGTAATGGTAAGCTCTAGAGTACTTTATAAGTGGTAAGCTCTAGAGTACTTTATAAGTGGTAAGCTCTAGAGTACTCTATAAGCGTGTCAGAGTGCCAGGATTCGTCAGCTTTTATTGTTGGACCGCATCTTTCGGCCATCGCAGACATAGCCTCTTAATAGTTGCATAATCTTCCAGATCCTGCCCTGGGGGCACTCTTGTGATCACCATTTAGTTGTTTCCCTGTGCCAGAAGTGCTACCTTATTATCCCGTTCTCATGCGACAAGAAAAAGCATCAATATTGTGACGAAGGTTCAGTTTTTTACGCTCTCCTTCCATCCACGCCTCAGGACCAATACGACAGGTGGGTTCTTTAGTCCAAATAGATAATTTAGATCTCTGAAAGTAGGTGTGGTGAGATCCCATTTAAAGCTCGTACACCACCCCGAGAAATCAACGAAAATGGTGCTATATGTTTCGCCTGCTTGGGATATCTTCGACCTTGAGATGTCTATAAGCCGCCGTTTGAGCTGTTCCTCTGACATAGTCATAGACTGGTTTTTGATAATGGGGATACTGTCTTCGCAACATTTCCTTCGGATGAAGTTTGATAAAGTCGCATTCCTGGACATTATTTGGCGTAGTTTTTTCTTTTGAATTCGCGTTCCTTGGCTACTCCTACGATGATCTTCTAGTTCTCAGATACCCTTCCTTCTTGTTAGGTGTCTATTATCACCCACATCTACCTCTTCTGCTAAAAGATAAGAGAGGACTGCACTATTGAGACGTAATGGTGGTTTCGATACTCTTTCACCATGGTTTGTCCTGTAGGATTGGGTATCATACTCGTTGATTCATTAATCCTTACCAGCTATTATCGATTTGTCTGATAACAAATCTGTGGGGTTTACATGCCGGTCGTATTCAAACGTTTTTTTATTTTTATTTTACGTCCCGGAAATTATCAAGCTTCTATGGGGGTCATGTTAGTCTCTGTCCATCTGCCACTCATGTATGCCTCTCGGATGTGATGAGGTGCCCCGAGATACAAAGTCATCTTTGGCCACCGATTCATGTCTTTGAAATAGTTCCTGCAAAACTCCAAACGGGACATGCAGCGCAGCAGGTCACCCATCGGGCCTCTGATAGACTAGTATCTAAGGAATGCATGTTAGCAGGTTTAACCGCAATTCTGTGGGCAGGGTGGTCGTCAAACACACAACAGTGGTAGATACCCGGACTCACTTTTTCATAGGGAATACAATACACATAAACGGAAACGGTATTGGTATTCATTTTGTAAAAGCGGATAGCGTTTTCAGTACTCGTAATTTAAGTTATGTGCCACAACAGTCGTAAAAAGACGGGATGCAGGGTTTTCGGTTTGTAGTCAAACCTTTACAATTTAATGCTTTCGGGTGCTGACCTTTTCGCGTCATTAGTTGTTATGATGTAATAACTTGTTTATGACTTACATGCCACCATTCCTTATCTGCTGGCTGTATGCCTCCTACCATCAAAATACACGGTGCTCGTGATGCCTTGGACTAATTAAAACAAATATTACATAACTTACTAATCAAAACATTTATTTTACTCGTATTGCGTGTGGTAAGTAAATAATACGAGTATTTAATTTATTTCGAGGATTTATTCCCACCAAGTGTTATATTTGTGTTAAGTTTTTGACACCAAATTTATTATTACTATTTCATATTGTAACTATTCAAAAATGAGTGAGGTAAGAATTAATTAATTTAATAATGATGGTAATAATAATTATGGGTTATTCTCAAAGTAAATACATGAAAACTACATGAGATTCATCTTAAAAATAAAAATAATAAGACTTACATTCAATTTGCCATGGTTTTATTTATTTTGCTATCATTAATTTTTTCCTGAGTAAACTCTATTCATCTATAGTGATCTATATTGTATCCATAATGATCACCTGATTACTTCCCCCAAAATATCAGTAATTTTTGTTTATAGTTCAACGGTGGAGATTTTCAGCTTATGTTATTGTTTGAAACTTTATTGCTGAGATTATGGTAAAACGTAATTCACTGCTTTTTGGATCTTGAATCTGACTTCGACTTTAAATAGACTGTAACGATTAGACAAATGGTTAGTCGTCTGTGTCAATTGTAAGTTACATTACCTACAACATAGTAAAGAAATGATCAAAACACTAGACGAACCTGTAAGTAAAATAAAAAAGTAACAGTGAAAATGTCTATTGAGAAAAGTAATAGTAAAGAGCTAGAAAAGATTGTGAAAGTAACCACAACCAAAATGAAATGCACCACACAGTGCATTAATCTCTGGCAGCTACCACATCCACGGCACAACAGCAATTATTTGTTATATGACTCCATGGTCCAAAACTGTATGAGCTTATCAAACTGCAGCTCAGAAATCAAACTTGGCCTTGTACGAAAAGCGTTACTTTACACTCTAGTGATGAAATATAATATTACGCCCACTGGAGGTGTTGAGTTCGACGCACGTGACAGCAGCAAATTACTCTCCCCGCCTGAGGAAGTTGAGCCCCTCCTATCCCCTGATTGATCAGGAGCCCGGGAAAACATTTCCGGATGACAAATCTAATAATAACAAATGGAAAACTCGTGTCCTAACTGGCCCCTCACAATCCGGCCCCCGGCTATCCGTCAATGCGTCTACGGCGAACAACTGGGACCCAGAACCCCGTGGGGGGGAGGGGGGTCCGAGACAACACTCCGGAGTAGGAAGGTCCAACACAAGTCTGGATGTCCTTTAGTGGATATAAGTTTTTCTAAGACTAGATCATGTGTTGCTTGACATCAAGGAATTCATTTTGATACAGTATAAAAGTTTTCGTTATAAATCAATGACATCCGACCAATCCAATATTGCGAATATCAGTCATCACCAAAAACTACAGCTGTACGTTAACAGATGTTTAAAATGCTCAAACAAACGAGGTAAAATAGATATAGAGTGCTCACCAGATAGGGAAAAGTGTCCCTTTTTGACTGGTGCCATTTTACCCACGATTCCCGCCGTTTCCTTGGTAACCAGTCCTTTGTTTACACTTTTCCCAACAGTAATTTTACCATTTTACCCACACCTATCCGACGTTTCTATGGTAACCAACTTCAATAGCCTGCTCACAGACCATCATTAAAAACAAACAACAAATAAACATATGTTTTAAAACTATCATCATTAACTTTTGAAGCTTGGAGCGACCAATCAAAATAGATCAAACTAGTAATCAAGGAAACGAGAGTAAAGTGTGGGATGGTTGCCAAGGAAACGGCGGGACTTATGGGTGCAATGGCGCAAATCAAAAAGGGACACAAAATTAACATGTGATGAGCACTCTATATCTATTTAATTTCGTTGGATCAAACCAATATCAATTTATAGCGGAAACAACTACAGACCAAGCCGCATACAACGACATCAAATACTTTAAAATCGGTTGAGAATTGTAGGAGGAGTTCTCTACACACACACAAAAAACCCCTTAAGCGTATTATATAAGTATAGATTAGTTTAAATATACAAAGTCAAGATTTTTCATCTTACCTGATGAAAAACTATACCGTTAACTGCTTGGATCACCATACCGTGACTTATCGGTACATTTCACCTTGTACTGTAGCGGCTCACCCCCTTACTTTGTCTGATACTTTCCACTCACAGATCAATAGTCTATGTGGACGGGGCAATGTAAAAAAAAAAAAAAAAAAAACCTGAAAAACCATTTAAAAATATAACTAGAAAGTAAGGATTGAATATTCTTTACTATCTTACCTAATGGGTGGAATTAGAAACAATTCAAAATGGCCACTTTGAACCCGTTAGAACCCGTAAACTAACGTAATAACGAACGTGTGTCATCGACATGCTACCCCACTTTGATTTATGGATAAAATAATATATAAAAAAAAATGGATTTTTAATGTGATATACAAATGATACACACACAAATAGGCTTATTAGGTTAGCAGTTTCAATATTAAAGAAAAAACACATATGCATCCTTTTTTGTAAGGCATAAATAATGCCAACATGTGTATCGTGTTCATCACTTATTACTTTGTTTTATTTTAATGTTGTTGAAAATTTATATCTTAAGCTAAGAATCTACATTGATTACAATACTCAGAAAAATCATGTCTTTTAATTATATGAATTTGGAATCAATGTATTGTGATATAAAATGAAACATGAATAAGCTTTTTTTATTAACATGCCTTGCAGCTGTGTTCAACTTTAGTTTACTGTCGAGGCAGAGTTTGACATAATCAGAAAAATTAATAATATTTTACTTCTACGCCAGGGCCTAGTGTGATTTTAGCTCATCATAGTATATGTTTTTTTTCGTCAGATAGGCAAGGGAATAAATAAATTGTAACCATTTTAAGAAATGAAGTAAGGTGTCTCTCAATACATAATACAAGAAAACGTTGTGGTGGAGCAACTTCTTTGAAAGTCGCAAAGCTCTTGAGATGTAGAAACAAATCTTTTAAAGTAATCCTATACTATAATACGAGGAATATCTGAAGGGATGTGTGTTCCACGATCTCGAAATCTAGCTGTTAGATTTTGCTTAAAGTTTGCATTAAAGAGTGTTTTGGCCCAAAAATAAGTTTAGAAACAGCCTCAACCCCAGGAAAAATCGAATTTGGTCTAAAATTAACTTTTAAAATTGTAATTTTTAACATTAGTCTTATGGGTTGCTATTTTGGTAACGAAATAACAACGAAATGTAAACAAAAAGAAAGAAACATTAATGTTAAGCAGACTTTTGAAACAGCTGTTAACTGTGAAGAGGTATAGTTGGTTTTGGTGGAAATTTAATTTTTTTACCTTGACACTATGACAAAAGTGAATAAAAACCAACGAGCAAGGCTCGGCTAACCTGGTACTTATAATTAATGTCGATATAGGTTAACCATATCGAGAATTCAAACGGCATTCAGGTTGTTTGAACACTTTACCCAATCAGAAAGTTTGATTAATCATAGGAACAATCGCTGTTTGATTCGAGTCAGTTGCGATAGCTCAAGTGCTACAAACTAATCAAGACTGTTGGCTGCACAACTACTTAGCCCCACACACAAGGGTCCCAGACCAGTTCCAGCGTTCCAAAGTCAAAACTAATGTAGACTGGCAATATTGAATTGTTTTATAGATAGATAATTCAATTATTGTTACACCTGATAATATTTTGGTGTTCATGTAACATTCTGTCTTCAATTTAATAACTCTACAATTGGTCATCTATTGTAAAAAACCACTAATTTCATTACAATATATGACTTGAATTTTAGGTGAAGACTCATTGATTACATACTCGAATTGTTCATAATATTTCGCTCGTAGTAGGGTGCAGGAGTTGCTCTATTCTTAGACAAGGCGAATTCATATCTTTAAAATTACTAGAAAATTATTTTTTACTTTCATAATAAATTATTCCTTGACGAACAAGTAAATCCATAAATAGTTAACACAATACCTTTATAAAAAATAAATATAACATATTTTTATGAAAATCACTTCTATAAATGTGGTAGGCAATTTTATTGTAATGTTCATAAGTTCGATTTAATTATTAAATTATTAATTTTATTGGTTAAAAAACAATATTTGGATTACTCGTCAACTTCCTTTTTTCACGTTTTCTTTTATGCACATGGAAAACGAAGAGGAAACATAAGAATTATAAATGTATGGTAAAGCATTTGTGTGAAGACAGGTAAAAGTAGAAATCCGTGTACGGAACAACGGAAAACATTTGGTTTAACCCACATCAAACCTATCTGAATTTAGTACCATCCATTTTGGTTAATGTAAGTAATTTACACTATAGTAATACACAGTAATGTTCAACATGTAGTAGAATAAATAACACAGCCTTCCCCACAAATTGAAACGATTCTTCATTCTAAATACATTATATTCTTAATAAATTTTAAACATGAGTGGTCAATCACTTAAATACATATTAGATGTAATGAATTTATTATACCGATGGTTATGGCAAGGTTTTTCTTTCCATACTGCCAATTAAAAATTTATTACAAGTTGTATACGAAGTTGTACAAAAGGTTCAAAATTATAAAAATCAATATATTTATATTTATGTTCTCTTCAATGACAGATTTCATGTCATATTAGAATATTGTTAACATAACTGTTATATGTGTTCAGCTTAATATCCATATGGGAAAACCCATTTTATGTTTACTTCTGAAACTCCATTAGAGCCCATTCATTTTAACTTTCATTTTCACCAGTAATGATGAGTAAAGTAGAACCTTTTCAATACATCTAGGTCCACCAAATAGACTGAATTAAGCCTAGTCAACAACTCTCGAAGGCAGTTATTGCATTTGTCAATATCATGTTGAATTCAGTGATAACGTTAAAAGTAAAAACTACTAGGAATAAGTAAGGATAACGGGTTTGTCATTGTTCAGTTAAAAATTCCTCTAAATGTGACTAGATACTAATAAAGTCACCATGAAAAGTTATTCGTTCCGCCTCTTAGAAAACCTTACAGTTATTTGTTATCTGTCAAAGTCTAGCATTTGGCATTATCACCAACAATTCTCTAAAAAAAGATGGGTTTCTATTTCAAATTTTAGGGCCAACACCTCTTCCCCCGCTATCGGCACAAACTGAAAGCTTCAATTTACTATGAAAAATGAGATCATCGCCTTCTTCTTTTTTCACTCGTGTGTATTCTTCTTGTATTAGGATAACCTAATTTATTCGTAATTCAGATTAACTGCAAAGTTCTGAAACTGGTTACTTTTCAATGATAATTATTTGCAGACAAGACAAGCTCTGCGTTGTGCAGCACATGCTACCCACACTCTTACTCCTCTATTCTGTCTTCCAAACTTGACATTCTCTAAACTTATATTCTCTTGGCCGGTTTAATAGTAGGGAGCTACTCGTTAGGCGTGTTTCTCGTTGATGCCAGTCAAGAAGTCAGAGGTGAAACGGACCTTTGCAAAAATTTCATAGATCAATGTCCTTCACCTTCTTCAGTTTCATTAATTTTGTTGTCACCACAAAAGAAATTTAAAAATTATTTTGTCTAGTAAAGCATGCTATTTAGTAAAACTAAGTCTTCGTCTAACTTCAAAACTTGGCTTAGACAATGATTTAAAATTTTAACTTCACTGGATGGACTTAAACAATGTTCTAACCATAAGTATAATTCATCAAAAGTTAGCATTAGCCAGGGTGTGTGTAGTTAAGAATTTTGTGCCCATGAAAAGGTTTTTACCTTTAATAACTTGCAACTTTACTTTTTTTCATGTAGCAGTTTTAATTATGTAGTTATATTTTGTTTTGGAGTAATAATAAATAAACAACAATATTACCAACGAGGTTTACGTGAACACGATTAATCTTTTCAGCGTTGCTTATTTAGTATTTGTGGTTAACAATATTTAGAATTAAATATGTTAAACATTAGATTAACTTATTGTATTAAATAATATTTATAAACTTACATTTCTGGAAATGTGAAAACTATGGGCAGTTTTTAGAACCATATACATATACGTGATTTTAGTTAGATTTAGTTTAGTACTCCTTTACGAAATGTCGGAAATTTTATTCCCAACCTATTTTATTACTTTAGTATTCAGTAAATTACTAAAGTTTAGTTGCAGAGTAAGATTAGGTGTAGAGGTACCCCAATGATTATTGTTCAATCACCTGGCATACGCCCCAATCATGAATCAGTGAAGTAAATCTAATTACGAATGGCAAAGCATATTACGTTTACAAACCAAATGTGTTTTGAAACCTTTGCCCAATCAGAAAGTTTGATTAATCAGTTCCTTGCGACAATCCAAGTCGATCATAGTCGAATTGCCTCAGTTGTGATTGGTGAAATACTCAGAAACTAATCAACATCACTGCAGAAACTAGAAACATAATTAAGACTACAATTGCTAAATTGATTAATCACGAAAAACTACGTAATCAAGTCGTTCTCAGGAACCCATGTCAAATATGCTAAAAGAACTTTCGGTTTTGTCTTAAATGTTGAATGAAAATAAGGAATAACAATATACTTTTTACTGTTACATGAAAGTACTTTTTGACGTACATGAGATCGATAATCTTTCATCAAATAGCTTAGAATAAACTTTATTTCCTAACTTCCCATAATCATAGCATTATTCCAGCAGTGTTTCCGTCATTGTATATTTGAGTTAACTTTTGGTTCATAATTTCAAACAGACTGTTATGTATATGTTCAATATAGTATTCGGTAGTTCCTTCATAATCTGACTGGCGTTTCTCACCCTCCCATACATTTCTAAGCTCACTTGAGGGCAAAACAATGAACGATATGAAGATAAGATGCTTTTGGAATCAAATCAATCAATCAAATACCCCAAGGCTGGATGTATGGAAGAAGTTTCCAGCAGAATCAGTTAAAGGAAATGGAAAACTTGTGTATTGATTAGCTACCCCTAGGAGTACCCCGAGGCGGCTGGGGTTGGACAGAGAGTGAGAAACGGAATCAGAGATGCTAATCAAACAGGGAGACAATTTCGTCAGCTAGGCGATATAAAGGGGTGCTGAAAGGTCTATAAACTGCTTAATATTTTTATTATTATTTTATCTAGAAGCTTAAACATTTTCAATTAAATTGAGGGCTAAATTCCTTTTTATTAACGCTATTACTGAGTGTCCAAGTCAGATTGGGATAGGCCCATGAGGAATCAGAAAATATTAGATATAAGCATATGTTATTATGCACATCAAGTAGGTATCACATAGTAGAGTACATTGCTATCAACCTGATTTCAAACTATTGGACCGAGCCTTCAAGGGCAGGTAATGAAATTTTTCCATTAAAATGTCATTGCTGTAACTTAAAAATTAATAACTGAGGACATACTTGACCTTTTTAGGTGGGGCTTATGGCGTATTACGTAGAAAGTTAAGGCCTTTAAAATTATATACAATATGACATAGGCCGATGTATAGATTTCCTTCAGGAAGAAGTTTTAACTTACTAATAAGTTAAAGTCTTAACTGATTAATGAAAATATCAAGACGTTTTCATAATTTTCAGCACTCCTGTATTAATACATTTCCACAACATTTATGACGGTAACTCATAAAAGTTTAGTCTAAAATTTAGTCTAAAAAAAGAATATTTGAGTAACATGGTTTGACGTGGCTATTTGAAACAAGTAAAAAGAAAAAACTACCTATCCTGGGAGTATATTAAGTGTAAAATATGATTAAACGTTTTTGAAAGATCTTCATTTGGACGTTAAAGTGCTATAAAAACGGTGTTATCTGACAGTCCTGATAATAAATAAGTACATTGAATGATTTAAAAATCATAAAGTAAGGAAACACTTACTAAGAAGGAAACCCATTCATACACAACTAAATGAATATAAATTCATACTCATAATATACAATTTTTTGAAACTGAAATTCAATCGGAAAATCAGACATTATTTTTTTCAAGTTTTTTTTGAGGGATTATAAAAGTTTTGTTAGGACAATGGGAACATACACGACTTACTTCACTTAATATGGAAGCGAGTGAAGAACTGATAAATGAAGAAGTAATATGGAATAATATGTCAAAATTATGATTCAAAGAAATCATTTTAATGCCACATATATTTCTCAACGTCCATTGTTAAAGCCTTATTTTAGAATTTTGTCGGATGAATTTGTACTTCAAATACGATCACTATCTTGTTGAAGCTTATTTAATGAAGTTTGCAAACCTTTCAATCCTTAACGAAGGCAAATATTCACATTAAGGATCCTTTTTGACCTTTCTCTGACGAGATTACCTGTCAGAAGCTGATCCACGCAATCAATCCGGTATCAGGTTTATTTCTAGATATCCCCAACAACCCCTCCTGTAACGAGGGGTGAGTCGGCTCCGGGAAGGTCATTAGTTTTCAAACCCTTAGCAACTGATTAGCGATTTTAGACTTTTAAAAAACTGTAAGATCAACAGCAGGCAATATTTTCCTAAATTTATTTTACCAACAGATGTTGAAATAAGAACCAATAATGATAATACACGTTACGTCATAAAGAGTTACATTATTAAACCAAATTCAAACCCGTTGCATAATCTTATACTCTAAAACAAGCATTGTGTTTAAACAGACAAAATTTTGGTTCAGTCTAAGGATTTTTTATATTGAAGTTTTTCTACGAATCGATTGAAACTGAGAAAAATGACTGAGAAAAATCCGGTTTTCGTTGTAAAACCCTTCAAAGTTCGCATATTATACTTATGGTTAATTTGTAAGCTACTATAAATTGAAAAAGTAAAAAACATCCTCAACCTGTGGTTCAACAAATTTGTACCAAAGTGCAGCACTTTTTGGTCTCTAGAGTGAACGAAGCGAAAGAGCTTTGTTTGAGAACGAAAAGTGACACTCAGTAATTGTTTCGGTCCCCTTGGTACTGAGTTTTTAAATACATTATTCACATTAAAAGACAGGTTCTAGACCAAATTTGCTTACCATTCAATGAAAGTAATGAAATGAAATGAAAATGAAATGAAAAATGTCTTTATTTTGGAGGCGAAGTTAGGACTAACAAGTCCTCTCTACCACTTAACCTCTAACAAATATGCTTAAAAGCTATAGTATTTTAAGTTTAGGGTTTTAATAGAATACCCAAATCCACATCCAGCTGGTTGTTCCATTACGATTCATTACGGTTGGAGAAGTTGATCTATCGTCCTTTTTTCTAGAGTTTTCAATAAGAGCTTTCAATCAAGTATGTGTTTGTTTTGACTTCTGGCAATGCTTAAACAACTTCTGTTACATTCAAAACACAACTTCCATTTATATATAGAGAGACTAAAGTAAATATTACATGATTAGGCGATTTTATTTGCTATAACTGAATATATTTTATATTAGATTGAAATATTCCTCCTCTTGTAATATAGTATTTCATCCTTAACTCTTATGACTGATTTTGACCTAAATTGATAATAAATTAAGTATTACTACGCTTTGTTATTAAATTATAATGAAACAGGCCAATTGATATAAATAAGTGTGGACCGGTCAGTTACATGAATTTAATGTCCTCAAAATGTTATTGCATTTAATGTTTTTGTCCGGTTTTAAAACCACGCGCATAGTTATTAAAAATCTATATTTTAAACAAAAATGTATGTTATAAATATCCAGAAAAAAAAAATTATCTTTAAATTTGTTAATTAAGCAGTTCATGATCATTTAACGCCTAGCGAAGCCCGTGAAAGTATTAATTACGGCTATTCATTCCTGTATAATGATGGAAAGTTGTCCACTCAGTCTTGAGGACTGAATGAAGTCTTCTGTTATCGGTGAAGTCTGCTTAAACTCAACAATCACCTCCGACAAACGAATAAATCTTAGAGTTAGATTAGGAAAAATGGGCTAAAGAAGAAAAATGTTTCTGAATATGCAGAATATAGTCATAGGTATTCAGCAGCGTTATGATAGATATTATTAGAATTTTCTTTTCAGACATAGAAATGTCACACTATCGAGAGTAAACTTAAATAAAAACATACTTTTAAAAATATATATCTTATCTGCACCTAGTATAATTGTGAAGAAAAATTTTACCATGATGAATATGTGGATTTTACCATGTGTATGTTAATACACAATTTAAAGGACTACAAGAACCCATACTCAATTTATAAACACCATTTAGAGTTGAAGGCTTAGAAATCGGTGGTAAAAGTATAAGAAAGTATTTTTTATATTGAAAAACAATAGCAAGACCCGTATTTACAATGCATAAATTAACCATTTCTAAGTGTTTAAATAGGTAAGGGGTTTAATTTTATATGGATTCCTTTCACGAATCGCCAACATTTTACTAATAAAAACTTTCTTAAGACCAGATAAGTTACCACGGACTTGAGGCATTTCAGAAGTTATTTACTGATCGTTTGTAGTTTAACAAAATTATTTACTATTCGTCTGTATCCGTACTAAACAATACACAAATCATTTACTTGATAAATTGTTCTATAAAAGGTTTTTAGTAAGAAATAACATAGATAAGGTTCTTAATAAATTAAATCAATGGAGTTTATTTAAGTTCTACGAATAAAAATCGAACAATTGAAATCGAGTACAATCGACTTTTTGTTCTTTCAAACGATGGTTTACATTGATCCAGCAAGTTTGCTTGTGTAAAAGATTAGGTCATTATTACTTTCATGGACGGGTTTTGTGGAAGGGTGATGACGGTGTTATTTTACATTAACCCGAAGGTAGAGGGAGAAGAGGAGTGTCTCTGTCCGGACAGATAACATCTGCTATCATCTCCCTCGCTCAGAAAAAACGGATGAGATGTCAGAGTGAAATATTCATAGCTTAAACTCAATAGTGCGGTGAAATTTGTTACAATATACAATGTAAAAGGAAGTTGCAAATAAAATTGGATAGCATCCTTTTGATAGGATATTATACCAAATATTTGGGGCCATAGAATGTCCTGATAATTGACTTGTTTTTCACGAAGAGCACGCTTGTTAAAATTCAGAAATATAGTTTTCGTATTAAATTATTTTCCAACTCTCATTTGTCACTTTGGCTGATTCACAGCATGAACACAACACCTGTTATCTTAGATATTTTGGTTCGCGTAAGGTCACGAGGCTGTCGCTAACTATGAGCGGATGTTTTGCATGCAGATGAGGTTATTCCCTGTTGCCGCGCTCATGTCATACATTGAACTGCCGGCGTGTGATAAGATTAGATTACAAGACGTTAGCTGCTTGCAAAACAAAGAATTTGTGACTAAAACAACTATCCGATAATTTATTTTACCCAGTTTTAAGAACACGCGAAATCTATTCTATTTAATTATGATTTTCTTTTAAACACAAATCATTCACAAGAACAAAGGCTATACCAGGTAATCTGTCTTCTTATTTCTATAAGGATTTCGTCTGTTACGTCCCTTTTTCTCTCGACCTACTGAACCGATTTTTAAGATTGCGGTGTCATTTTAAAGCTTAGGATATACCGCAGTGACGAATCGCAATTAAAAATGTCATATTGTTTCGGGCTTCGCCCCCCTCACCTTTGATTTATTTCTAGAGGGCGCTTTAAAATTTTGACCAACTTTTATTGGAAGTTCTTTAATGTGAATTGTAATTTAACAGCTGATTACCTTCAGATAAATTATAAAAGAGAGATAGTAAACAAAAATTTATCTCTGTCACTTCACAATCAACATTCACGTACTGCAGGTGAGTTTCACTCATACAGAATAATAAAATGCGCAATTTGCGCACGGGCCACCTCGTTCAAATATAATCATTGGATACTGTAAAATGTTACATTCTTCTGTTTAAGAAGTAAGATAGGGCAATATTTAAACTGGTTATCAGTTACTTGCTTTTCAATTCTAAAGTGTAACATTATCAATATGTCGGTGTTTCAATACTAAAAGTACTTTGAAGCTTTTGACCTTTTAAAGCAATGGTTGCAAAGTTTAATTTCAATTTGACTTTATTTCGAACTCTCACCTCAACAGATATATTTTTCAATTCATAATTAATCCCAGCTATTCTTTCCGTAAACACGTTGTTAAGTCAAAGAATTTTGTTACAACAGATAAATTATAAAAAAGAAACACATGGCCACCTACATGATATATTACTGGAGTTACTTAATGAGTTATAGCATTGACTATTGAACGCTACTCTCAAGTCAATGATTATAGCTTAATTATGTTAATGCTTAAATATTAAGTAGCTTAATTCACTCAAAACCAACTACTAAAGATATTTTCATCAATCAAAAGTTTCCAGTGTCGTCTCAGTCGAAAAGGCGACGTAGCAACGAACGATGCAGCGCTGAGGCTGCGCACACACACGCTGTGTCACAGTGTCACAATGTCACAATAAAACACAGTGCCACAATGTCGCAGTGTCACAATAGCATAGTGTCACGTAAAACGGTGTAACAATGTCATAATGTAAGAGGCACAGTATCATAGTATCACAATGACACAAGTGTCACGGTAGAAAGGTGTCACAATTTCATAATGTAAGAGGCACAGTATCATAGTGTCACCATGAAACCGTGTCACAATGTCAAAATTAACAGGAACATTGCCATGGTGTCACAGTTTGACAATGGGATAGTGTCACAGGGTCATAATGGCACAATACACAGTGTCACAATGGTACCGTTCCACAATGTCGCAGTGTCACAATAGCACAGTATTGTGTCAAATAGTGTATAATAGTGTCAATTACTGTCTTGACACCATTCCTGTACAACTTTGTACGTTAATGAATAAAGAATGTTTGACTATTGACTATTGACTATTGACAGTATCACAGCATCACAATGACACAGTGTCACGTAAAACGTTGTCACAATGCCATAATGTAAGAGACACAGTATCATAGTGTCAAAATGGCACAGTGTCAGAATGTCAAAATGTAACATGCACATTACCATAGTGTCACCATGACACGGTGTCACAATGTCAAAATTAACAGGCAAATTGCCATGGTGTCATAGTGTCACAATGTTACAATGAAATTGTGTTACAATGGCAAAGTATCGCAGTGTCACAATCACAATGTTTTTGTAGCACAGCACTATGGTGTTGCAATTAAAACATTTTACAATATCACATTCGTGCCAACGACACGAGACACATGGGGTCTCTTGGTGACCGGCGTCGGTCGCGGTGGGTGTGATCTGGAAGTCTCTGAAATGTAAACACATATAATCAACCGTTTCATTACTGTTGTTATGAAACACTATCACTAGATGTTTATTTATGTACTAGGCCTCACGTGCAACATATAATGATCCAGGGACTCTCTAATCAGAGTACTATTTTGTGCATTGTGTGTTGCTAAATTGGTTACATGTAATCCCGAAACGTAGACCAGATCGGATCCATCCAGTCCTGCCCTTTATGCTGGTCATAACCGATGTCATTTCGAGCCAGATTGAACGCATTGAAGGCGGATTGCCGGACATCGTTTGGATTCTGGTATATCAGACTAATTACAGATTAGTGATATTGGTACAAGTTCCTGTCATCCAGTTGAAATGACATTAGGATGGAAGATATAGCAATGTAAAAATGCGACTGACTTTCTTTACAACTAGAACAGCTGTGTTTTGTACATGTCCATAACTTGAACGTAACTTATACAGTACTAGTAATTTTTAATTATTTATATTCAAATGAGAAAGTGGATTCAGTGAGATTCAAACTAATCAATATATACATTATCACTATGATAAACTGTGAAAGGACTTACTACTGCTCACATTATATTTATACCTACTTAACCGAGAAAATCCGTCGATGTTTGAGAAAGTTAATGAATATAACGATGGTCCATCTTTTCTACGTGTATAGCTTACTATCTAGTAAATTTGGGACCATCTAGAAGAGGACATACGCAGCGTAATCCCATCGCTTACTTGAAAAACTCTAAACAATATACGGATAACCCATTCCTTACTTGGCAATTAAGTTTTTGGATATTAAGCTTGTCACTTTAATGTATTTACATTAAGCCAGTGCATAGTTTAATCATAAAAGCAATTTTTATAAAATGGTTTGAGATTATAATAAACTACCTTAATTCTTGACTCGGCAGGTTAATGGCCTTAAGTGTTTTAGGCTGAAGGTAGTTTGAACTATAAATCATTTTTAGAAAAGTCATGGACTTTGTGACGGGTCAACTACAAAATGTAGTTCGTTCTAAACCTAGAATCGAATCGATCCGAACACTGGCACCACGGAGGACCAAAACAAAAATATCCCGATTGTTTCAGATAACTGCTGAGACGGAGATCACTACATCAAGGGACAGCGAGAGGCGACATCGCAGATATTGGAGACCGCGACCAGCCGCCGTCCCCCCTTTATCTAAACTTAAAAACTAGTCAAAGTAGATATTAGGTACATAAATAAACAATAAATAAATATGTTTACGACCATAAACTATACAATCGTTACACTGTTTGTCATATAGTACAGTAAACGAAGTTGTCATAACATATGGTAAGTCTTTTGGCTGTCTACTAAGACAATTTTTATGTTCCATTTGTGTCCTAGACAGGAGGGGGTTGATGTCATCAGAAGAATATGGAAACTTATAGCTCAGGGCATGAATGTGCAATGGTGAGTAGTTGGTTGGACGTTTAGAGGGCAGAGGAAATCAGTTGTCAAAGGAACGCGGGAGTTGGCCCTCTGAGTGGGCAACCAGCCGTCTGCTGTCCCATTTCCCAAATCTCTTCCTTGAATATCCCGTTCTTCTAAGACTTGCGTAAAATGTTCCTTGAGGCAGACGTGCCGAGTGTTTCGGCTGGGGTCCCCTTATCCTCCACTAACAACAACAATAACAGCTTAAGTTCATTAGTGATGACCCCGGCTCTGTCTTCCTTTAGTTCCTGGTAGTATATTTCAACTCACAAGCAGCCAAGACGTGTCGAGTTCCTTTCCACGTCCCGAATCACCCTACAAACTTAAACTCCCAATAAAATTTGTTGTCCTATCAATTCGAAACACACAAGTACATCTAATATTTCGTAAATATAGTTTTTTTTACATGGAGGGAGACTAATGACTAGTGCTCCCATAACCTTGACAGGCAGGAGAGACACTTGTACCGCTCATGAATAGAGATTAGCGTGGGGTACGTGATACAAATGACAAAACTCCCTCCTGTACAAAGTAGCTAACATTATTGTACAGAAAGCTTTTTATGTCAAATATTTGATGTTAAAATATAAATTGTAAAAAATCTGTAATAAGAGAGAGTTGTATAAAAGTTTATTTTGTAGTTTGAGTATCGTTGGATTTAAATGCACACGTTATAGCTAGTATTCTTTTTTCAAAATAAAAGTTTCCGTACAAGCCGTGACAATTTTTTATTCATGGAAGTCTCACGACTAGGAAAGTGAATGACGATAAACTATTTTTAATATCCAATATTATTGATTTATTATTTGTTATACTTTGAAAAGGTTAAAAGTTTATTTTTATTTTTTTTATTTTAATGCATAGCTGGATATTTACATACAAAAAGTAGTTGAAGCCAACAATGGTTTTTATAGTGTAATGTATAAAATGAAAACTACATTATACAATGAGGCCGGAGGAACCATTATGTTTATGTTGTGTTATGATTTCAGCTATCAAACAAATAAATATAAATATACTCTAAGTAAATTTGTTTGTATGTTTATAATCCTGTTATGCACGTTCCATGCACATTTGTCTCTCCAATTTCGACCGGCTTCCCCTATAATATTAAATAAAAACGTCATTTAATCATGTTGCGGAAATGAAAATGTCTGTTACGATGTGAACAAATTCACATACAAGTGGGAAAGGTGGGGCAAGACAATGTTAATATCCGGAACTCGAAAATGACGCGCAAACTCATAGAACATCTCGTTGTTTTATTTTGGTTAACCAAAGAATGTAATGAGAATTTTGAAAAGAGGTAGAACCAGGAGTATATTAGTAAAATTGTTTCTTCAAAAATATAAAGTTTACTAGCAAGTCACTGGCTTACTAAGACTTGTAAATTACGATATAATTCATAGAATCAAGTCAATTTAGTCAATTTACTACCTAAAATATTACTATTATGTGATTAATTTTTATTGAACAATTTTTCTTAAGCCTGTATCACAATTCTTCTCTCATTGAAAAGTTTTAAAAGACAGAGTGTCCTGAAACTCTCTGGAACCTTTTTATATATCTGTTCCATGCATCCGAAAGAAACATATTTTACAATATAACCATAGGTCTTTGGTGCCTAGTTTTCTGTCTGTCCGTCCGTATGTAATTTTGGCTTAACTCATTAGATCTTTAAAGCCACTTAAGGTATTGAGTTGAAAATTTGCATGACTTTTATGTAGGTCAAGACTTACTAATAAATTTAGAAATTTCTACTATTTTCTATTTTCAAATTTAACATCCCAAAAATTGGAAAAGTTACAAAAAAAATAAAAGATTATTTTAATGTAAAACATTTAAAATGTGTAAAGTAATATAAATGCCAGGTTGTAAATCATTTGACCACAAATAAAAGAGAAATTTAGGCTTTCCTAAACGAAAAAGGCTTTTAGTATTAAAACTACTAAAAAAAGTGAGTTTTCGCTTAGGTCTTAATTTATCCTTATTGAACAATATGTACAGGTTGGAATAAAACCCTCAGGTGTTGACAATACAAACAGCCTGTATCAATTTTGCCCTTTGTGAAATATTGCATTGCCATAAATATCTTTGTTACTTTTAATTTTTTACAGCTAATACAACTCATGCTTTGTTATTTTTTTATATTTAAATTACTTATTCGTAAGAAATTAATAAAATAATGGTAAAATAAAATAAAAAATCGTTAGGAGCATGTGATTGATTTAGTTTATTTTAGTCATGCACTTCCACTCCTTTTGCAAGTTAAATAAATTATTTATGTTCTTTAACATAAATCAAATTCAATTGAGTTATCTTTAAAAGGTGTCAACTTTAAACTTCAATACCATTTATCCTACTTCACTGTGTTGTACTTTATGTTTTAATTTGATCAACGGTTCTGTTTATTTATCAATTTTATCAATTAAATAACAATAAAACTGTTAAAAAAATTTTCAAAAGCAATTCGCTTCTTAGAAAATTTTAAAATACGCTTATGGATATTTTTTGTGCGACAATAGCTATTTGTGTAATAAGAGCGTAAAGTACGTCATTGCCACTCGAGAATTGTAGAAGGCCGCACGAAGCGTCAGCTGAGTGCGGCCAAACAATTCGACAATTCAAACAATTCGAGAGCGGCAATGACTATTTGCGCTCGTAATACACACAAGATTTTTCCTACCAACATAATTGTTACATATTACATGTTTTATTGTACACAAAATGTCATTTAGATTATTTTTGATTTGTTTTTGTTGGAACCTAATGTTTACTATCAAACATAACCTCAAACTAAAAAAGAAGCAATTACTAAACGACAACAATGAATAACAGCTGTAGCATGGTTTGTAATAACAGCTGATTTAACATTGCTGTTTGATCTAGCGTGCGGTAAAGAATCATTGCCGCTCTAGAGCGGGAAAGAAACGGAAACCGGAAATGAACTGCTTTGCAAGGGGTTACAGGTGTGGCAATGCAATTATTTACATGCAGTGGTAGGAAAAATATTTTAAAGGCAACGGTAAATTTACATGTGCTTTGTTTTTAAACATCTATTGTGTAATTTTGACTCGAACCTAAAATGTGAGTACTGACATTATTATTTTTCATACTAAATATAATATCTTAAAATTTCCCCCTTTGTAATTAAATTTTCATTTTCATATGTTATCGATGTAATTTAATTCTTCTACCACATTGTAGGAAACTCTCGTTGGATCGTCTGAACATTTGATAAATATTGAACGTGGGAACGTTTGATATTTCCTCACCACAGTATTTTCGTCGGTAACATCCCGAGTAGAAGGTATCCGTGAGGTGTCTGTACGGCGTGATGGTAGTCTGACGTTGCATGACTCACGATATAGCGGGTGGTGTCAGAAACGAAAGCCGAGCTCTAGCACCGGAGGTACCTAGAGAAGCAACCCTGACATAGCATAGGGTGACTGTGTTCACTGGATCACTAAATTTGCCAATCACTGCATTATTTCTGTACGTGTCACTAATTTCAACCAATCAATCAAATTTTAGTATCGGTGGACCAAGCATTTGCTGGGTAAACTTGTGAGATTTGCACGGTGAGCTCGTTCAATTCGGTCACTAGCCAGGTTAAAGTGCGCTGCACTCCAACGAGGTTAAACTATACTATATAGAGTGCTAAACACATGTTAATTTTTCCTCCCTGTTGGTTTGCGCCATTTTACCCACGATTCTCGCTGTTTCCTTGAAAACTACGGTACCCACAATTTACCCTCGTTTCCTAGGTTACCAGTTTTAAATATTCTGATTGGTCACAAAAAACTAAAAAAATACATATTTTACTTTAAAACTTAAGATTATTAGTTATTTGTTCTAAAATCCTTTTGAGTTGATGGTCTGTGAGCAGGCTATTGAAGTTGGTTACCATAGAAACGTAGAAGAGATTTTGGTATAATGGCAAATCAATGGTGGGAAAGTGTAAACAAAAGACTGTTTGCCAAGGAAACAGCGATAATCGTGGGTAAAATGGGGCCAATAAACAAGAATCAAGAAACTTTATTGTTATCGACTTTTTACAGCATGGGCAATAGTCATTACAATTTCTGTCGACATACATAAATAAAACAAAACAAAAAATTTATGGTAATCTCTCAACTGAACATTTTCTTTAAATTTGTAAAAATCACTAACACTATAAAACTCTTTAGCAATTAAGAGTTGTTTTAGGTCTCTTCTGAAGAATTTAATATTTGTGGCTGGTTTCAAATTGTGTCGAAGGGCATTGAAAAGTTTTATTCAAGAAAAAATTTTCTGATCTTCAAAGCAAGTTGTGTTATGGTGGGGAATTGGTATGAGATTGTTATTGCGAAAATTATGTCGGTTAGTGTTTGTGCGGACAGGAAATAAGTGTTTGTTTTTTAAGAAGAAAGTGATGCATTCTAATATGTAAATACAAGGAAAATTGAGGATGTCGTTTGATGAAAATATACCCCGACAGGATTCTCGGGAGCAACATTGAGCAAACTTCCCTATCTTTGTAGTACTGATTTAGTAGCAGTTTGAAGTTTGTATTGATTTTAAAACCTGACTTTTTCATATCGTATGTTATCATCAAAGCATAGCTCGCCCAATTTAACGACTCAACTAAATGTTTTTATTATAAGTCTGTCTAAGCCCAAAACTTCTATGATTTTATCTCTTTCAATATAAAAATGTAAAAAGTAGAAAGAGAAAGCAACTAACATAATTTCAGATCGTGTAAAAAATCCACACTTAATACCCTTCTTTGGCGTGTAACACGTTCATCTAAGCGTCTCCCTGCACTTTACCGGATATTAACGTTGTTTTGTTCATGCCTTCCCCACTTACATCTGAATTTGGTCACTGAATCACCAAAATTATAATTTCCGTAGGGTGACCAAATTGAGTTCTCGTGTAACGTAGAAGGGGACTAGGCTTATATCGCGTGCCACGATGGATCCGCTGTTGGGCTGTGATCAATCAATGGACTTCTGTCATACACAATAGTGGTTTTAAAATATAAAGTATAATAGTTGGTTTATACCGGGTGTCTCACGTAAGAGGTCTCAAATCGATTACAGATCAACAGTTTGTCCTACAATATTGAAATAAAATCACTTCCCACTAAATTGACCCCAGGGAATAATTTTAAAATATTTTCAACGTTGTATAAATACAGGATGTCATAAAAACTAGGGGTCACAGGTTCGAATTTCGGAAATTTCAAATACAAACATATGTTATATTATACATAATTAGAAAGGTCTATTTAATACAAACATTTTGGTAAAAATAGAATTTTGTTATCTTTATCCGTTTCAAAATGGTGTCCATTTTTGTAGCCAAAATCAAAATTTACGGAATACGCTGTAATTCTTTAATTTTTTGTCATAAATAACTTCTGATTGAAAAGACTTATTTAAAATAAGCTAAGCTTTACGATGATGTGTCACAAGGCCGCATTTATTAAAAAACCAAAGTTTCCAAAATTTAATATTTTTGAAAATGTTTACATAAACAAAACTCAAAAATTTTAAATACTAACACATGTCATTTGTATATCATATTAAAGCTCTCGTTAAACTGAGCAACTTTGTAATTTACACTAATGACGTATCTCTTTTAGTTTTTTTAATAATAACGTAAAAATGACATTTTCCCATATAACTTGCATGTTAATTTAAATGGTATGGCAACAATGGAAGGGCTGCAATACTATGTTGTCCTGATTAATTAACATGCAAGTTAAAAGGAAAATTACATTTTTACTTTCATGTTGGGCCAAAACTGCTCAAACGTTTTTATTTCAGTTCATGTCACATCTAATGTTCATACTTGCACGTGTGTAGGTCGCGGAGCAATAGCAAATTCGTAATGTGTCACGTGAAAGGTTCCCAGCGCAAATCAAACAACAGTGAAATGTGCAAACACAGTCTGTGATCCACGTGCAATCGTTGACAAATATAACAAGAGCTTTCCTTTTCTTTCGTTTTATTGAGTATTCATGCTAAACCATCTATGTATTGACTGAGCCATCGCTTAAGAGATGTTAGTATTCAATATGTAATGACTTTAATATTTCGTGTGGTTTATTATTAATGATTATTTTATACGCGTTTTAACTTCTCAATAGTAATTATTGCTGCAGAATTCATTTTTCTGATTGTTTGCTTTAAATCTCATAAATTTTGTTCCTAAAAAAAGAATTGTTTGAATTTGGTTTCACCACCCTGTTTTTCTTTACCATCACAAAAGCTATTTAAATATAACTTATTACAAAAACAACTAATGAGTGAACCAAAGTACTCCACATAGATATTATTGAAACTTTAAATGAATATGATTCAGAGTCATAGCTACAACCAAACCTTACTGAGACGTATTTTAAATTCATCTAATCACGTCTATTATTTAAAGTGAATTGCGATTCTTGTCACGAAAACTCCTTAAGGTCATTTTGTGTCATCAATTACGCAAAAAATTATAATTGAGTAATTAACATTGAAATGCTATAAGTCCATGGGCACAACCATGAGTTACTTTAATACATTGTATCCTAATCGTGGGTTGATACCATCTTAAAGTTACTCGAAAGGTTTGTGTTCCAAGCCTGTATCACCTCACGAATGTCATGCATGTTATTCTCTGTACGCAGCTTTACATCTGGCTAGTACTAATTAAAACAATCCACGTTCGTCATTGGCGACAAACGGAATGTTATATGAGCGATAATTATCTGCGGGAATCACTGTTGGACTCTGTATAATCCTCCCATTGGTTGTGGTGGGAGAGAATGAGAGAGCAGCGCACAACTCACTCATATGTGTCACACGAAAATGAAAAATAATACGAACGCTTTGTACAGTAAAAGCGATGTTTTCGGTTGTTGTATAATTATAATTATTAATGAAGTTGTTTGTTTTAAAAAGAGTTTATGAAATATGGATTTGGAGTGATGTCTCTGGGTTTGCTTTTGGTCACTCATTTGGTACACCCCATGCTTCACACGTAACAAATAAAATAAAGTTGAAAAAACAGTTTAAGCAGAATAAAAGAGACATTCCTAAAACATTTCTAATGACCCCAAGTTTATTACAAACTTTTTATGCCGGTTTGCACGAGATAAATAACATAATGAGAACCGAGTACCCGATTTTAGGATCCTCGCCCGAAACAAATACTCTTTTCTCCAGGTCACCCAGGGTTATATTCAAACGTCCAAGTAATTTAAAGGATATGTTATGCAAACCAAAATTTCCAGAAGAAAAGCCCAAACCTGGATGAGCCCCATGCAAGAACCCCAGATGTGGCACTTGTGATATTATGACAAATAATACACAATTTAAAAGTACAGAAACAGGAAACAGTTTTCCTATAAACTCCACTTATCCAGTTTTCCACTTATTTGTTACAGCCAGTGCTTCTTAACAGAAGTTTATGTCAGAAAAGATTTGTTTCGAATAGTAATATTACGACGAGGTCGTTCACTTCGCTCACTCACCCACAGTGTTGGGCGTTACTCAACAATTTACTCGTTCCGCTCGACTCACATTAAGACCATGAAATGTAGGGGGTTTATTCATTGGCTCTTATACTTCAAACCACGTCATGAGTGCTGCATTCCGTTGTTTAATTGTTGTACTAAATGACATTTAAAATTTAACATCTGTTTAGTTAAAAGCCTAATGTCCTGTGTCCATAAAATATTATTAGGAATTTTCACAGCAAAAAAGTGCGTTGTCCTATGTAATTTAAAAACTTGAATACCCTCAATGTTGCATGATAATATCAACTTCCTTCCTGCCAAATTTTTGTTTAGGCATGATTGAACTACAAACAAATACAAATTAACTTTTAATTTATTTTTATTTATTTATTTTTATGCTGCAACAGATATACATGGTCTAATAACACTGTAGCAAATAAAGTAGCAAAGAATGGCATATGATAACTAAAGTTTTGAATAACTCATGCTCATGCTAATATAATTTTTAATTACAGTGAAAACTTGAATTATAGAGGCATGAACCCTGTTTGGAAACATAGCAACCATAAACCGGCGAACAATAAATATTTTCATGCGAGCAAGTAACAACATAATATTAAACTAAAGTTAACAGATATAAGCCAAACACTTTTTACTACTGAATTTCAATAAATACATACCATTAATACATGCAGTCATTACAACAATAGTAAGAGATTACAACACTACCCACAAAAATCCCTGAACCAGTATCGTGATTCTGTACATTCCTTGAGATACAAAAATGTATACGGGTTCTGTGTATATTGGACAAAGATATTAAAAACTAGCTTATATATGGCGTAAACACAATAACAATAGGTAAAAATTAAATAATAACACCAACTGTATAGAAAATTCCATGAAAACTTTTTTTTTCCTTACACCTTATATAATATAGGAAATACATATTGATTCACAACCCTAGATTTTCTAAATGTGTAAATTCGACCGAATGGGGACAGAATTTTTTATTGAAAATACGCCTGTATATTTAAGTTATATAAACGTAAATAAAAAAAGACATTATTATATTAAGAGAAATGTTAAAGTTCTATATAACATTTACAAATTATAAAGGTGCCAATCACTATATATAAAGAAAATTTATTAAAATAAACTTCTTCTTCTAGTACAACACTAGTTGCGTTAAAACAAAGAATACTTTTACAAATTTTGCTAATTTTTGTTGTATAAATGGTTTTTTAAAATTTGTATAGAACTTTTCATAACTGTTAAAGATATAAAATATAACTTTTTGTCGTCAAATCTGAATTTCTTCCAAAAGTCTACAGTAAATTTGGGGATTGTTCCTCTGGATCCAATCATTAGGCCGAATATTTCAATTTCTTTTATTTTATATTTCTCCTTGTAATATTTCTTTGTCGCTGAATAAATTAAATCTTTTTCTTCATCAATTAGTTTTAAAGTTGGTAAATTTGTATGGGTATAAATCAGTTTTACTAATATAAATATTTACCAAACTTCCGATGTCAATTCGAAAAGGAGAAGTTAGACTCGCGTGACTGGGAACAATTTGCCGCTGTTTCCCCAACTTTATATATTGCCAAAGTTTGTAACCCTGACAATACCTCAATGTGTTTAAACTAGCATAACATTATAGTTGAGAACCTTGTGCATTCATGTTTTGAATAATTAATTTACTTAAATATACATTTACTTTAGAATAAATAGTATTAAGTTTTAGATAAATGTGGGGTCTGTCATTACCATTGATGCTTAGTACTCCAGTAGACCGTAACTCGGAGGTCAGTTATAAATGTAACTTTAACAGGAACTATTTAACTTATTCACTAGCTATACGAAAGTTTGTGATTTAAAACTGAATGTTTGAACAGTTCTGTAATAAAGAATCTTAATTGTGAAAGTTTCAAAGAACAGTTTCAATCTATCTTAATAAATATAATTCATAAAACACGCCATTGTGCATATCTGCAGAGTGAAGATATTAAAGATTTGCAAATTGATATAATTCATTAGCTTAAACAAGATTTTCAGAGGAAAATTTTAGTTTTTCATGAAATACAGTAGTTCAACTTTTTAATAGTTGTGACGAATCTTCAAATTATTCATATAGAAAATTACCCAATCAACACATGTTACTGTATTATATAAAAATACTTACCGAGTGAGAATTTTGAAGATACCTAGGAGTCATACTATACACAAAATGTTAGCAATTGAATTATGAATGAAAATTAACTGGTTGTCCCCTTCACATTTTTTTATTCTTTAAACGTATTGAACAAATTTATTGCATAAAAATCTAATATTATTGCGATAACAAATAATTATTATTTCATGTATTATGAAAGTTTCAAAGTACTATATTTGTAATCATTTTATTATAATTCCTTCATAATAAAGTAAAGTAAATTAATATTATATAAAACCATTTGCAAAGGTCAATTAAAAACCAAATTGCTTGAATTATTAGATACAACATCTCAATTTTATTACCAGGATGACATTTTAAGCTGAATCGTCGAGGGAGGGAATCTTTGTAAGGGTGTCGGCATATGAGGGACCCAATTTCATTCATCAATGTTGTCAATGGGCGTTGGTGATTAGAAACCCAATTCCCTTCGCAATGGAGTGTACAGAGTAAACATAAGATGAAATATAGCTCACTTAAACATTTACGATATCAAATCTTTGACCACATTCTGTTCTTGTCAAAGAATGCCTGAAAATATGATTCTTTGCATATAAGGCCAGGGTGTTTATACATAAAGTTTTTCACTTTGTTGTATAAGTTCAGTTTAGTTTAGTTTAGGTTTTGATTTGATTACCTCATACAATTTCCTTCTTGTTTATTTTACATTATCACTAATAAAATGTAGTTAAATTTATTTGAACACCTTGAACAGTTTTTCTCCACAAATAAATACATAAAACTTTTGAAATTTGCTTTCATATTCCCATGGAACTCACATAATATTGTTAAGTATTAGGAATCCATCAGTATATGACACTGACTATAACGATTCGTCCTCTTGTGGACTCTGGAGGTTCTACAACTCCTAATTGCTCCTGAGCCCCTGATTGTACTCCGAGATTGCTCTAGCTTCTAGTGCACGAGGCACAGGAGCAAGCTAGGAGGCAAGTGGTTTCTAGGACACGACCTGGGACTATGACACTCACTATAACGATTCGTCCTCTTGTGGACTCTGGAGGTTTTTACAACTCCTGATTGCTCCTGAGCTCCTGATTCTACTCCAAGATTGCTCTAGCTTCTAGTGCACGAGGCACAGGAGCAAGCTTTTGGAGCAAGTGGTTTTTAGGACACGACCTGGATTCTGTGACACAAACATTAACGATTCGGTCCTCTTGTAGCAATGCTGTTTTTTCTACATTTTCTGGTCCTTTCCTGGATTAGTTATACCTTCTAGTTGCACAGGACCATTGAGCTAGATGGAAAAAGCGATTTGAAAGCTTTGTTTACGTTTATTGTTTAATAAATTGATTTACTGTGTTCAAATAAAGAAAGAAGCTTGTAAAGAATAAAACCAGTTACAATTTATTTTGATTTGAGATTTTGAGATTGTTATAGAATAAATTGTTATAGAATGGATGATCTAGTCATTTTTTTAATTGATAACTTAATCATTCGTCACAGCAATAATAAAGACTAGATAGTGATTTTTGTTATAAACAAATTTTCCTGTAAACCTTTGGGGTAATCTTAATGTAATTAAAATCCTAATCACATCAGTTTCTCACCTTTATTATCTGCATGTCTAAATAAGCACACAATGGCGTTATTTATAAGAAATTAAGCTGTTCATCATTATATAAATTTGCAAACATTCAGTTTTCAATCGCTGGCTCAAATTCACGTAACTACATAACTACAATGTTTGATAGTTAATTTTATATAGCCAAATAGTTGATAAGTCAATAATTAATGTTAAAGTTACTTAGTTCTATTACGACCTTGCATAGTTCGTAGCCCATTACTCTCCTCTGTGCCACGTGCACTTGAAGAAAGAACATCTAGGATTAGGACCAGGAAATCTAAAACCCAAACTTAAGTTTCCCAAGACTGAGAACTCTTAAGATGCTTGTTTAAGAGTGAAAATAGCTGTTTCTTCACAATGTCATTTTGTATGTTTTTTATTAATGTTTCGTCCATCGTGAGTTAAGTTAAACACGCTAGCACGTTTTCAAAGTTTTATGTAGATTTTTGTGAAATCAATTTGTTCAATGTACTGATATTAATCTAACTTTAATTATTTATCGTAATGTTAAATAATGGAGCATAAACTTATATCAGGAACTCAAAACACAGCCTACAATAAACGGCCTAACTTACACAACAAAGTCCAACATTAAAGTCCTGGCCTTGTGCGCAAACCAAACCACGACCTCAGGCTGTCTGGTAGTTAAGTATAACATGTAGCCTCAACTGTTGATAAATATTGAAGTTAGATGTATTCAATTTTATTTTTGCCCTGCACACCCCATCGCGAATCATATTGGGGTCCTAATCCCCAACGCCCTTACACATTGATGGATGGAATTGGGGTCCTCATATCCCGACACCCTTACACATGTTTCCCTCCCCTCAACAATTCCGCTTAAAGGGTCATCCTGCAAATAAAATTGAGTTGTGGCCCTTAATAATCCTAGCAATTTGGTTTTGAATTACACTTTGGAAATAGTTTTCTGTTATGTGAATTCACACGATTAAGATTGAGAACTATCGTTAAAACTTTTCACATTAACACCTAATGTGCTCATGTGTTGAAATTAACATATAAAAATCTTATTAAAATAAAAAGAATGATATATTTATCAAGGGAATATTTTACTACTCATTAGAGAATTTAATTAGTTTACGTTTTATGTAGGTATAAACGGCATTTACAAATTGTGTTAAAAGTTAGGATTTATATTGGTTACAAATTGAACTTTAACACTTTAGTTTTATGTCGTAGACCAAAGAAATAACAACAGAAAAGGTATCTAGTTTTCAATGACATAATTAATGACATAATTAAGGGAAATGTACACAGATTTTCCCATTACCATTAATTGTATATTATATTGCTGTGGCGACTTACCTCTGACTGATGTGGTCAATGTTAAATAAATAAATGTTGTTACTCTACATTGCCCATACTGTAAAAGAAGCAGTTTTAAATTGAAAGAGCACATTTCAAAAGATAATTATAGTAAAAAAATAATCAACCTATAAATTATGACTATTTTTATATCAAATATAATCTATGTACGTTTTTATGTAGAGTGAAGGTGGTAGTTTCATAAACTCTTTGTATTAGCCGTCTTGGAGGACAGCATTTAGTATGTTTTGTTTATTTTTATAAGAATGTTGTTTCTAAATAATTACATCTCCCCAAGAAAAATATTTTTTATTTTGAGTGTGATATATGTGATGACCGATAATCCATGTGCTTTTGATCTTTAGGAGTGTTGGAAATACATCGTTGATGTCCCTTTTCCATCTTTATTTCAATAATTAAAATTTTTCATTACGGAAGCTGTAAAATGACTTCAGATACTCCGTGTAGTGAATGAAAAGTAATTGACTACCCTTTTAATGTACGCCGTGGTAAACCTAAGATGGTCATAGAACGCATTAACACAATTAAATTGACTTCAAATCCTCCATTTCTGATCCTTAGCAAATATATAAGTCAAGGAAGTAAGGTAAAAGAAAGCACCTCCGTCAGAAGACATCACTGGATTTACAAACATACATTTGCCCATGAAAACATTATGATTGAGAATACAAGTTATTTTTCAACAAATGTTAATATCTTAAAGGCAAAGGAAAATAAATTATTAAAACAAGGAAATTTTTCTCAACAGAACGAGCAAACTGGCAATCAAAAGAGATTCCTCTCCCTAATTCCCCCAGTGATGGAATGAAATGGGCTCATCGAGTTACGTGTTTGTAAAACATTGAGCTTGTTTTGTGTAATTTATAACGCAATAAACTCGAGGGGGAGTCATATTCATCTATTGGGGGAGTGAGGAATCGTGTGAGAATGCGACCGCTGCACGCTGCAACACGTAGTGACCCCTGGTACTTTGGCGGGGGGGGGGGGGGTGAGGTGGCGGTGGCGCCCTACACGCTACACGAGGGTGTCCGTGGCCGAGGCGAGCATGGTGGTCAGGGATAGTAGCATTACACAAGGAGGAACAATACTCCATCTTCATACTTTGTAATAGTTCGAAAAATAACCGTACCACTTGAGAGAAAATTTGCAAATAAATTATGCATACGATATTATGAACTGGTAAGAAATTCATGATTTATCTTTAAAGTTTACTCAGTGGCAAAGGTTAAAATGTTGTTATTGTGTCTATATTTAATGATTTTTAAGTTTGTTATACTCTTTTACTAAAACATATTTACAAGTTTAAATCTAATTTTAAAACAAATTTCAATTATTAAAATTATTATTCAGGTAACCATAGGCTGTTAATCATACAATATTAAAAAAAATTATAAAAAAAATGTTCTTGGACAATGTATTTACTCAGGAAGCAAGTTTTATCTCTATGATTTTAAACACAGTGCGATATGAGTATGTGTAGATAGGTATAATTGATACTATATAAGTATTGACCAATACATATGTGAATTTTTATCAAAGAGTAAAAATAGCATTAAATTATAACTGTAAATTTACAAATAAATTAGTTTATAATGCTAAAATTATATCTAAAAGGTTTTACACTATTGTAATTTAAACCTATAAGTGACATTTTTTTTAAACTTTCATTTCACACTCATGTATTATTAGACATCACTTATCGTCATACATAATTTGATGCAATTCAAATCCTTGTACTTGGCGTGGGAAAAGTGATTTATTTTTTATCTGAATTAAAATCAATGTCCCTATGACTTCAAATATTTCATTAGTCACTTTTTGTTGAGTTATTAAAGTATATGTATTAAGTAAGTATAAAGTATTATTTGTTATGGGGGTTTGTTAGAACATTAATGAAAAATTATTCAAAATGTAATGAAGTATCATGACCAATCATCCGTACCTATATTAAATATGCATAGTAAAAGTGAAAAGAAAGTGCAAAAGAAATTTATAAAGTATTGATTGTTATTCAAGTTTTTATTTATAACACTATTAAAATATAAGAAATATAGTAAACTTACATTTAATTTTACACATAAACTAATTTTATTTCTAATTTTACGATTGTATTGTAATGATATTTTTGCTCTCGAATTAAAGTTCACATATTTATTTATTACTCAATACTTATCTAGTATCGATTATACCTATCTAAGCATACCCATATAGAACTGTGCTTAAAATCATAGGGATACAAAATTGCTCCATGAGTGAATTGCCCTTAATGTGTTAAATCTGTTAAGTTAAATGTAACAATTTACCTTCCATCGACAACACAGAAAAATAAATCGTGTTTGGAAACACCTCATGAACTGAACGTTGTCTGAAAGAGAATAGCACTACATAATGCATGAAGTGCAAGATCATTAGTTGGCAGGGTGGCCACTAGGCAGTATCATCCGTCACTGGGGAACTGTAGCTGCTGTTGTCCATACAACACATCTGCTGGATACAACAGTGTCTAGTGGAGAATAGCACTACATAATGCATGAAGTGCAAGATCATTAGTTGGCAGGGTGGCCAATAGGCAGTATCATCCATCACTGGGGAACTGTAGCTGCTGTTGTCAATACAACACATCTGCTGGATACAACAGTGTCTAAAGGAGAATAGCACTACATAATGCATGAAGTGCAAGATCATTAGTTGGCAGGGCGGCCACTAGGCAGTATCATCCATCACTGGGGAACTGTAGCTGCTGTTGTCCATACAACACATCTGCTGGATACAACAATGTCTAGTGGAGAATAGCACTACATAATGCATGAAGTGCAAGATCATTAGTTGGCAGGGTGGCCACTAGGCAGTATCATCTATCACTGGGGAACTGTAGCTGCTGTTCTCAATACAACACATCTGCTGGATACAACAGTGTCTAGTGGAGAATAGCACTACATAATGCATGAAGTGCAAGATCATTAGTTGGCAGTGCGGCCACTAGGCAGTATCATCCATCACTGGGGAACTGTAGCTGCTGTTGTCAATACAACACATATGCTGGATACAACAATGTCTAGTGGAGAATAGCACTACATAATGCATGAAGTGTAAGATCATTAGTTGGCAGGGCGGCCACTAGGCAGTATCATCCATCACTGGGGAACTGTAGCTGCTGTTGTCCATACAACACATCTGCTGGATACAACAGTGTCTAGTGGAGAATAGCACTACATAATGCATGAAGTGCAAGATCATTAGTTGGCAGGGTGGCCACTAGGCAGTATCATCCATCACTGGGGAACTGTAGCTGCTGTTGTCCATACAACACATGTGCTGGATACAACAGTGTCTAGTGGAGAATAGCACTACATAATGCATGAAGTGCAAGATCATTAGTAGGCAGGGTGGCCACTAGGCAGTATCATCCATCGCTGGGGAACTGTAGCTGCTGTTGTCCATACAACACATCTGCTGGATACAACAGTGTCTAGTGGAGAATAGCACTACATAATGCATGAAGTGCAAGATCATTAGTAGGCAGGGTGGCCACTAGGCAGTATCATCCATCACTGGGGAACTGTAGCTGCTGTTGTCCATACAACACATCTGCTGGATACAACAGTGTCTAGTGGAGAATAGCACTACATAATGCATGAAGTGCAAGATCATTAGTTGGCAGGGTGGCCACTAGGCAGTATCATCTATCACTGGGGAACTGTAGCTGCTGTTCTCAATACAACACATCTGCTGGATACAACAGTGTCTAGTGGAGAATAGCACTACATAATGCATGAAGTGCAAGATCATTAGTTGGCAGGGCGGCCACTAGGCAGTATCATCCATCACTGGGGAACTGTAGCTGCTGTTGTCCATACAACACATCTGCTGGATACAACAATGTCTAGTGGAGAATAGCACTACATAATGCATGAAGTGCAAGATCATTAGTTGGCAGGGTGGCCACTAGGCAGTATCATCTATCACTGGGGAACTGTAGCTGCTGTTCTCAATACAACACATCTGCTGGATACAACAGTGTCTAGTGGAGAATAGCACTACATAATGCATGAAGTGCAAGATCATTAGTTGGCAGTGCGGCCACTAGGCAGTATCATCCATCACTGGGGAAACTGTAGCTGCTGTTGTCAATACAACACATATGCTGGATACAACAATGTCTAGTGGAGAATAGCACTACATAATGCATGAAGTGTAAGATCATTAGTTGGCAGGGCGGCCACTAGGCAGTATCATCCATCACTGGGGAACTGTAGCTGCTGTTGTCCATACAACACATCTGCTGGATACAACAGTGTCTAGTGGAGAATAGCACTACATAATGCATGAAGTGCAAGATCATTAGTTGGCAGGGTGGCCACTAGGCAGTATCATCCATCACTGGGGAACTGTAGCTGCTGTTGTCCATACAACACATGTGCTGGATACAACAGTGTCTAGTGGAGAATAGCACTACATAATGCATGAAGTGCAAGATCATTAGTAGGCAGGGTGGCCACTAGGCAGTATCATCCATCGCTGGGGAACTGTAGCTGCTGTTGTCCATACAACACATCTGCTGGATACAACAGTGTCTAGTGGAGAATAGCACTACATAATGCATGAAGTGCAAGATCATTAGTAGGCAGGGTGGCCACTAGGCAGTATCATCCATCACTGGGGAACTGTAGCTGCTGTTGTCCATACAACACATCTGCTGGATACAACAGTGTCTAGTGGAGAATAGCACTACATAATGCATGAAGTGCAAGATCATTAGTTGGCAGGGTGGCCACTAGGCAGTATCATCTATCACTGGGGAACTGTAGCTGCTGTTCTCAATACAACACATCTGCTGGATACAACAGTGTCTAGTGGAGAATAGCACTACATAATGCATGAAGTGCAAGATCATTAGTTGGCAGTGCGGCCACTAGGCAGTATCATCCATCACTGGGGAACTGTAGCTGCTGTTGTCAATACAACACATCTGCTGGATACAACAGTGTCTAGTGGAGAATAGTACATAATGGATGAAGTGCAAGATCATTAGTTGGCAGGGCGGTCACTAGGCAGTATGATCCATCACTGGGGAACTGTAGCTGCTGTTGTCCATACACCACATCTGCTGGATACAACAGTGTCTAGTGGAGAATAGCACTACATAATGGATGAAGTGCAAGATCATTAGTTGGCAGGGCGGCCACTAGGCAGTATCATCCATCCTTAGGGAACTGTAGCTGCTGTAGTCCATATAACACATCTGCTGGATACAACAGTGTCTAGTGGAGAATAGCACTACATAATGCATGAAGTGCAAGATCATTAGTTGGCAGGGTGGCCACTAGGCAGTATCATCCATCACTGGGGAACTGTAGCTGATGTTGTCAATACAACACATCTGCTGGATACAACAGTGTCTAGTGGAGAATAGCACTACATAATGCATGAAGTGCAAGATCATTAGTTGGCAGGTTGGCCACTAGGCAGTATCATCTATCACTGAGGGACTGTAGCTGCTGTTGTCCATACAACACATCTGCTGGATACAACAGTGTCTAGTGGAGAATAGCACTACATAATGGATGAAAAGCAAGATCATTAGTTGGCAGGGCGGCCACTAGGCAGTATCATCTATCACTGGGGAACTGTAGCTGCTGTTGTCCATACAACACATCTGCTGGATACAACAGTGTCTAGTGGAGAAAAGCACTACATAATGCATGAAGTGCAAGATCATTAGTTGGCAGGGGGCCACTAGGCAGTATCATCTATCACTGGGGAACTGTAGCTGCTGTAGTCCATATAACACATCTGCTGGATACAACAGTGTCTAGTGGAGAATAGCACTACATAATGCATGAAGTGCAAGATCATTATTTGGCAGGGTGGCCACTAGGCAGTATCATCTATCACTGGGGAACTGTTGCTGCTGTTGTCCATCCAACACATCAGCTGGATACAACAGTGTCTAGTGGAGAATAGCACTACATAATGGATGAAGTGCAAGATCATTAGTTGGCAGGTCGGCCACTAGGCAGTATCATCTATCACTGAGGGACTGTAGCTGCTGTTGTCCATACAACACATCTGCTGGATAAAACAGTGTCTAGTGGAGAATAGCACTACATAATGCATGAAGTGCAAGATCATTAGTTGGCAGGGTAGCCACTAGGCAGTATCATCCATCACTGGGGAACTGTAGCTGATGTTGTCAATACAACACATCTGCTGGATACAACAGTGTCTAGTGGAGAATAGCACTACATAATGCATGAAGTGCAAGATCATTAGTTGGCAGGGTGGCCACTAGGCAGTATCATCCATCACTGGGGAACTGTAGCTGATGTTGTCAATACAACACATCTGCTGGATACAACAGTGTCTAGTGGAGAATAGCACTACATAATGCATGAAGTGCAAGATCATTAGTTGGCAGGGTGGCCACTAGGCAGTATCATCTATCACTGAGGGACTGTAGCTGCTGTTGTCCATACAACACATCTGCTGGATACAACAGTGTCTAGTGGAGAATAGCACTACATAATGCATGAAGTGCAAGATCATTAGTTGGCAGGGTGGCCACTAGGCAGTATCATCTATCACTGGGGAACTGTAGCTGCTGTCGTCCATACAACACATCTGCTGGATACAACAGTGTCTAGTGGAGAATAGCACTACATAATGGATGAAGTGCAAGATCATTAGTTGGCAGGGGGCCACTAGGCAGTATCATCTATCACTGGGGAACTGTAGCTGCTGTAGTCCATATAACACATCTGCTGGATACAACAGTGTCTAGTGGAGAATAGGACTACATAATGGATGAAGTGCAAGATCATTAGTTGGCAGGGGGCCACTAGGCAGTATCATCTATCACTGGGAAACTGTAGCTGCTGTAGTCCATATAACACATCTGCTGGATACAACAGTGTCTAGTGGAGAATAGCACTACATAATGCATGAAGTGCAAGATCATTAGTTGGCCGGGTGGCCACTAGGCAGTACCATCCATCACTGGGGAACTGTAGCTGATGTTGTCAATACAACACATCTGCTGGATACAACAGTGTCTAGTGGAGAATAGCACTACATAATGCATGAAGTGCAAGATCATTAGTTGGCAGTGCGGCCACTAGGCAGTATCATCCATCACTGGGGAACTGTAGCTGCTGTTGTCAATACAACACATATGCTGGATACAACAATGTCTAGTGGAGAATAGCACTACATAATGCATGAAGTGTAAGATCATTAGTTGGCAGGGCGGCCACTAGGCAGTATCATCCATCACTGGGGAACTGTAGCTGCTGTTGTCCATACAACACATCTGCTGGATACAACAGTGTCTAGTGGAGAATAGCACTACATAATGCATGAAGTGCAAGATCATTAGTTGGCAGGGTGGCCACTAGGCAGTATCATCCATCACTGGGGAACTGTAGCTGCTGTTGTCCATACAACACATGTGCTGGATACAACAGTGTCTAGTGGAGAATAGCACTACATAATGCATGAAGTGCAAGATCATTAGTAGGCAGGGTGGCCACTAGGCAGTATCATCCATCGCTGGGGAACTGTAGCTGCTGTTGTCCATACAACACATCTGCTGGATACAACAGTGTCTAGTGGAGAATAGCACTACATAATGCATGAAGTGCAAGATCATTAGTAGGCAGGGTGGCCACTAGGCAGTATCATCCATCACTGGGGAACTGTAGCTGCTGTTGTCCATACAACACATCTGCTGGATACAACAGTGTCTAGTGGAGAATAGCACTACATAATGCATGAAGTGCAAGATCATTAGTTGGCAGGGTGGCCACTAGGCAGTATCATCTATCACTGGGGAACTGTAGCTGCTGTTCTCAATACAACCCATCTGCTGGATACAACAGTGTCTAGTGGAGAATAGCACTACATAATGCATGAAGTGCAAGATCATTAGTTGGCAGGGCGGCCACTAGGCAGTATCATCCATCACTGGGGAACTGTAGCTGCTGTTGTCCATACAACACATCTGCTGGATACAACAATGTCTAGTGGAGAATAGCACTACATAATGCATGAAGTGCAAGATCATTAGTTGGCAGGGTGGCCACTAGGCAGTATCATCTATCACTGGGGAACTGTAGCTGCTGTTCTCAATACAACACATCTGCTGGATACAACAGTGTCTAGTGGAGAATAGCACTACATAATGCATGAAGTGCAAGATCATTAGTTGGCAGTGCGGCCACTAGGCAGTATCATCCATCACTGGGGAACTGTAGCTGCTGTTGTCAATACAACACATATGCTGGATACAACAATGTCTAGTGGAGAATAGCACTACATAATGCATGAAGTGTAAGATCATTAGTTGGCAGGGCGGCCACTAGGCAGTATCATCCATCACTGGGGAACTGTAGCTGCTGTTGTCCATACAACACATCTGCTGGATACAACAGTGTCTAGTGGAGAATAGCACTACATAATGCATGAAGTGCAAGATCATTAGTTGGCAGGGTGGCCACTAGGCAGTATCATCCATCACTGGGGAACTGTAGCTGCTGTTGTCCATACAACACATGTGCTGGATACAACAGTGTCTAGTGGAGAATAGCACTACATAATGCATGAAGTGCAAGATCATTAGTAGGCAGGGTGGCCACTAGGCAGTATCATCCATCGCTGGGGAACTGTAGCTGCTGTTGTCTATACAACACATCTGCTGGATACAACAGTGTCTAGTGGAGAATAGCACTACATAATGCATGAAGTGCAAGATCATTAGTAGGCAGGGTGGCCACTAGGCAGTATCATCCATCACTGGGGAACTGTAGCTGCTGTTGTCCATACAACACATCTGCTGGATACAACAGTGTCTAGTGGAGAATAGCACTACATAATGCATGAAGTGCAAGATCATTAGTTGGCAGGGTGGCCACTAGGCAGTATCATCTATCACTGGGGAACTGTAGCTGCTGTTCTCAATACAACACATCTGCTGGATACAACAGTGTCTAGTGGAGAATAGCACTACATAATGCATGAAGTGCAAGATCATTAGTTGGCAGTGCGGCCACTAGGCAGTATCATCCATCACTGGGGAACTGTAGCTGCTGTTGTCAATACAACACATCTGCTGGATACAACAGTGTCTAGTGGAGAATAGTACATAATGGATGAAGTGCAAGATCATTAGTTGGCAGGGCGGTCACTAGGCAGTATGATCCATCACTGGGGAACTGTAGCTGCTGTTGTCCATACACCACATCTGCTGGATACAACAGTGTCTAGTGGAGAATAGCACTACATAATGGATGAAGTGCAAGATCATTAGTTGGCAGGGCGGCCACTAGGCAGTATCATCCATCCTTAGGGAACTGTAGCTGATGTTGTCAATACAACACATCTGCTGGATAAAACAGTGTCTAGTGGACAATAGCACTACATAATGCATGAAGTGCAAGATCATTAGTTGGCAGGTTGGCCACTAGGCAGTATCATCTATCACTGAGGGACTGTAGCTGCTGTTGTCCATACAACACATCTGCTGGATACAACAGTGTCTAGTGGAGAATAGCACTACATAATGGATGAAGTGCAAGATCATTAGTTGGCAGGGCGGCCACTAGGCAGTATCATCTATCACTGGGGAACTGTAGCTGCTGTTGTCCATACAACACATCTGCTGGATACAACAGTGTCTAGTGGAGAAAAGCACTACATAATGCATGAAGTGCAAGATCATTAGTTGGCAGGGGGCCACTAGGCAGTATCATCTATCACTGGGGAACTGTAGCTGCTGTAGTCCATATAACACATCTGCTGGATACAACAGTGTCTAGTGGAGAATAGCACTACATAATGCATGAAGTGCAAGATCATTATTTGGCAGGGTGGCCACTAGGCAGTATCATCTATCACTGGGGAACTGTTGCTGCTGTTGTCCATCCAACACATCAGCTGGATACAACAGTGTCTAGTGGAGAATAGCACTACATAATGGATGAAGTGCAAGATCATTAGTTGGCAGGTCGGCCACTAGGCAGTATCATCTATCACTGAGGGACTGTAGCTGCTGTTGTCCATACAACACATCTGCTGGATACAACAGTGTCTAGTGGAGAATAGCACTACATAATGCATGAAGTGCAAGATCATTAGTTGGCAGGGTAGCCACTAGGCAGTATCATCCATCACTGGGGAACTGTAGCTGATGTTGTCAATACAAGACATCTGCTGGATACAACAGTGTCTAGTGGAGAATAGCACTACATAATGCATGAAGTGCAAGATCATTAGTTGGCAGGGTGGCCACTAGGCAGTATCATCCATCACTGGGGAACTGTAGCTGATGTTGTCAATACAACACATCTGCTGGATACAACAGTGTCTAGTGGAGAATAGCACTACATAATGCATGAAGTGCAAGATCATTAGTTGGCAGGGTGGCCACTAGGCAGTATCATCTATCACTGAGGGACTGTAGCTGCTGTTGTCCATACAACACATCTGCTGGATACAACAGTGTCTAGTGGAGAATAGCACTACATAATGCATGAAGTGCAAGATCATTAGTTGGCAGGGTGGCCACTAGGCAGTATCATCTATCACTGGGGAACTGTAGCTGCTGTCGTCCATACAACACATCTGCTGGATACAACAGTGTCTAGTGGAGAATAGCACTACATAATGGATGAAGTGCAAGATCATTAGTTGGCAGGGGGCCACTAGGCAGTATCATCTATCACTGGGGAACTGTAGCTGCTGTAGTCCATATAACACATCTGCTGGATACAACAGTGTCTAGTGGAGAATAGCACTACATAATGGATGAAGTGCAAGATCATTAGTTGGCAGGGGGCCACTAGGCAGTATCATCTATCACTGGGAAACTGTAGCTGCTGTAGTCCATATAACACATCTGCTGGATACAACAGTGTCTAGTGGAGAATAGCACTACATAATGCATGAAGTGCAAGATCATTAGTTGGCAGGGTGGCCACTAGGCAGTACCATCCATCACTGGGGAACTGTAGCTGATGTTGTCAATACAACACATCTGCTGGATACAACAGTGTCTAGTGGAGAATAGCACTACATAATGCATGAAGTGCAAGATCATTAGTTGGCAGGGTGGCCACTAGGCAGTATCATCTATCACTGAGGGACTGTAGCTGCTGTTGTCCATACAACACATCTGCTGGATACAACAGTGTCTAGTGGAGAATAGCACTACATAATGGATGAAGTGCAAGATCTTTAGTTGGCAGGGCGGCCACTAGGCAGTATCATTCATCACTGGGGAACTGTAGCTGCTGTTGTCCATACAACACATCTGCTGGATACAACAGTGTTTGGTGGACAAAAGCACTACATAATGCATGAAGTGCAAGATCATTAGTAGGCAGGGTGGCCACTAGGCAGTATCATCTATCACTGGGGAACTGTAGCTGCTGTAGTCCATATAACACATCTGCTGGATACAACAGTGTCTAGTGGAGAATAGCACTACATAATGCATGAAGTGCAAGATCATTAGTTGGCAGGGTGGCCACTAGGCAGTATCATCTATCACTGGGGAACTGTAGCTGCTGTTGTCCATACACCACATCTGCTGGATACAACAGTGTCTAGTGGAGAATAGCACTACATAATGCATGAAGTGTAAGATCATTAGTAGGCAGGGCGGCCACTAGGCAGTATCATCTATCACTAAGGGACTGTAGCTGCTGTTGTCCATACAACACATCTGCTGGATACAACAGTGTCTAGTGGAGAATAGCACTACATAATACATGAAGTGCAAGATCATTAGTAGGCAGGGCGGCCACTAGGCAGTATCATCTATCACTGGGGAACTGTAGCTGCTGTTGTCCATACAACACATCTGCTGGATACAACAGTGTCTAGTGGAGAATAGCACTACATAATGCATGAAGTGCAAGATCATTAGTAGGCAGGGTGGCCACTAGGCAGTATCATCCATCACTGGGGAACTGTAGCTGCTGTTGTCCATACAACACATCTGCTGGATACAACAGTGTCTAGTGGAGAATAGCACTACATAATGCATGAAGTGCAAGATCATTAGTTGGCAGGGTGGCCACTAGGCAGTATCATCTATCACTGAGGAACTGTAGCTGCTGTTGTCAATACAACACATCTGCTGGATACAACAGTATCTAGTGGAGAATAGCACTACATAATGCATGAAGTGCAAGATCATTAGTAGGAAGGGTGGCCACTAGGCAGTATCATCTATCACTGGGGAACTGTAGCTGCTGTTGTCCATACAACACATCTGCTGGATACAACAGTGTCTAGTGGAGAATAGCACTACATAATGCATGAAGTGCAAGATCATTAGTTGGCAGGGTGGCCACTAGGCAGTATCATCTATCACTGAGGGACTGTAGCTGCTGTTGTCCATACAACACATCTGCTGGATACAACAGTGTCTAGTGGAGAATAGCACTACATAATGGATGAAGTGCAAGATCATTAGTTGGCAGGGCGGCCACTAGGCAGTATCATCCATCACTGGGGAACTGTAGCTGCTGTTGTCCATACAACACATCTGCTGGATACAACAGTGTTTGGTGGACAAAAGCACTACATAATGCATGAAGTGCAAGATCATTAGTAGGCAGGGTGGCCACTAGGCAGTATCATCTATCACTGGGGAACTGTAGCTGCTGTAGTCCATATAACACATCTGCTGGATACAACAGTGTCTAGTGGAGAATAGCACTACATAATGCATGAAGTGCAAGATCATTAGTTGGCAGGGTGGCCACTAGGCAGTATCATCTATCACTGGGGAACTGTAGCTGCTGTTGTCCATACACCACATCTGCTGGATACAACAGTGTCTAGTGGAGAATAGCACTACATAATGCATGAAGTGTAAGATCATTAGTAGGCAGGGCGGCCACTAGGCAGTATCATCTATCACTGGGAAACTGTAGCTGCTGTTGTCCATACAACACATCTGCTGGATACAACAGTGTCTAGTGGAGAATAGCACTACATAATGCATGAAGTGCAAGATCATTAGTAGGCAGGGCGGCCACTAGGCAGTATCATCTATCACTGGGGAACTGTAGCTGCTGTTGTCCATACAACACATCTGCTGGATACAACAGTGTCTAGTGGAGAATAGCACTACATAATGCATGAAGTGCAAGATCATTAGTAGGCAGGGTGGCCACTAGGCAGTATCATCCATCACTGGGGAACTGTAGCTGCTGTTGTCCATACAACACATCTGCTGGATACAACAGTGTCTAGAGGAGAATAGCACTACATAATGCATGAAGTGCAAGATCATTAGTTGGCAGGGTGGCCACTAGGCAGTATCATCTATCACTGAGGAACTGTAGCTGCTGTTGTCAATACAACACATCTGCTGGATACAACAGTATCTAGTGGAGAATAGCACTACATAATGCATGAAGTGCAAGATCATTAGTAGGCAGGGTGGCCACTAGGCCGTATCATCCATCACTGGGGAACTGTAGCTGCTGTTGTCCATACAACACATCTGCTGGATACAACAGTGTCTAGTGGAGAATAGCACTACATAATGCATGAAGTGCATTAGTTGACAGGCTGGCCACTAGGCAGTATCATCTATCACTGGGGAACTGTAGCTTCTGTTGTCCATACAACACATCTGCTGGATGAGTGTTAATTTACCACTTAACCTTATTCGACGGAGACATGTCGGCTACCATAGGTGCAATGTAATCATTTAGCGATACATGTGCACCGCATCAACACATCACCAAAATAATCAGTTCGTTGTTTAAACGGTGGCATTTACCTACCTTCGCATTTCATTCTAACCATTTCTAAACATGTGCTGTCAGAAGCTAAGGAGTACTCTTGTGGTATAGCGAAGTTATTTTTACCTTCCCCAAATCCAATCGGGCCTCGGTTATTTCTGGACGTTCTGCTTTGTTGACCATGGTATACTAACGATCACAGAGTTACATCTTAAGTCTTTATCCCTGTCCGCAGAACACCAACTAAATTATTTCTAGCCAAATCTTTATTCTAACATTTTTAATTATTAATACTATTTTAAATTGGTTAGTTAAAACACATCTATTTTCTTATTTATTAATCAATGTGAGCTCGTAATAGACATTCTCACGAGCTCTGGTACCTCAACACCTAACAACCTCTCGATCAGCAGACGTTCAACTAGCGGCGATAATGACGAGGACAACGAGCGGAAAATCGCTGCACTTCCATCCATGTCAATGCGTCCAGGACATGTGATTGGGCTCGCCTCCGCGAACGGTGTCGAATGGAATCGAGGAAACGAGGAGAATTCATCACTGGTTTATCAGTCAAAATAAGTCTCGTTCTTTCGATTTAACTTTTAAATGCCACTACAGAAATGCAAGCTACTTTTGGTCTATTTTGCACGTTATTGTATTTAGGCTTCTTAAATAAATGGTGAATGGAAACCCTTAAAAATTTATGTGTTTTAAAATAAGTTTTAAGACCAAATTCTCACTTTTATAACTAAATATTTTGTTCCAAAATGTGTATGGAACTATGATCGTAGTAACATTTATTATGATTAATCATAAATTATCACAATGAACATTAAGCAGTATATTGTTTACATTAATGTTATGCAATGTATGTATGATTTTTTTAGGTATTAACGCCAGAGATATTTTTCTATTGTGGAGGGGATTTTTCCTAGTGTGAAAGTCTGTGGGCATCCCAGAAATCGAACCCGTGAACTCTTGAACTGAAGTCCAAGACGCCAACCGTTAGGCTAGCAAGACACCCAAAATTGATTTGTTATAAAGGTATCGAACAGTCATATCGAATCAATCAACATCCATTATATATTGTAAATGGTTTAATACCGTGATTAATACTCAGCCCAATGTAAAGATTTGTACTCTTATGGTGCATTACTACCAGGATCAAGAAGCCTCTAATAGGATACACCCGGAGCCAAGCGATTTCCTGCAACTGATTTCCTCTCTCAGTTATAGTGATGTGTAATTGGATGCTTTCAGACTTTAATTGAATTGGGTATTTCTTATTTAGTAAGGATGAAGAATTCTTTACTGCCATTAACTACATACATATCACCAACAAACTCAAAAATATACGTAAAATAAGTAGTAGTTGATGCAGTATAATTTTTGTTCCAAAACTTTGTAGTATCCAACGTAGTATGTTACTTATTTAATTCAACGATTATGAAGTAACGTTACGGTGAAATAGTTATGAAATATGAGCTGACTGATAATCATGACCGATTGATATTATCTGCGAATTACATTATTCATTCATATCTGAATTATCGTAAACAAATGTAAAATCTGAAAAATGAAATTTTGTAATAAAATTATAGAGAATGATTAGTTATGTATGATTTAGATTGGTAATGACGTTCATATTTCTTCAAAGTTTCAATTAACTTTTTTCATTTAATTTTTTTTACAATTATGGTAGGTTACAATATACAGTAGGTTAAAAAAAAAAAAAAAAAAATATTATGAACATTTGATTTTAACTCCTTCTTTAGGAAGATTTACAACACATAAATCCTTAAAAAGTGCTTTATTTAAAAAGTGGTGTAACTTATTACTTTACTCAATTACATTTACAGTATTATTGTGCTATAAATGCAAGGATTTTCAGTTGTTAATATAACCTTCAACAATAAATTATTAAAATATTTATGTAGGAAAGTATTTCCAACCGCAGAAGGATTATCCATGCATATTTTACTACCAGAGAGGGTGCCACATCTAAAGGCTGGCATTAGAGATCTTATCTGAAATGTTATCTTTGATGGCTGAAAGCCACTCAATATGGAAGCCTCGCTCGTTCCTCATCCCCGGGTTACAAAATGTACACATACGTTCATCTTTATTTTGAGGTATTTTTTTTCCTACGTCGATAATTCAATTAAATGTATTCATTGATAAGATAAATTTAAAATTGTGTTTTAACTGCCAATTAAAATTATTTATAAGGGGCTTTAATATTGATTAATATTACGAAAAAATTAAGTTAACACCTAATTACCAATATTTTTTAAATTTTTATTTGTGGCCTTTCGCTAGCAGTGCTAGCGAAATTCTTATTTACTAATAAGAATGCTAGCAATGTCTAGCATCTAGACAATTCAATAACAGTTTGTTAGTTATCTGATGATAATAGAAATGGTAGCAAAAGGCCTTGCGAATGAAAATTTCAAAAATATTGATTGTTTTGTGTTAATTTAAAATCTGTATAGCCAATTTAAAGATATTTTGTACCTAAACAAAACCAAACAGCAAAAAATAATACATGTGTAATTTATTCGTCCATTTCAATGTAATTTGTCTTAGCCATCGAAACGTAAATTGAAATGTGTTTATTCTATGGCTATCTTAGAAACACGAGATCTGAATATCGTGCACTTATTGATAAAATCTACAGAGATGAATGAACGGTGCATTATCCAGTAATCGTTCGAGAACTAATGATGCATCTTTCATCCATAATGCATAACGTTTCAATGGGGCCCACCGTGTTCTTTGCGTTAAAAGGGAGTTCTTAAAACTAACGATTCTTTTCAACTCATGAACTAATTTTCCGCAAAAACATGGCTTCTGTTTATGATGAAAAATTGTAAATGCTATAATCTGTTAATATTGTTACGGCCCGTCGGGAACAGTTCCCAGAAACAGTCCCCCGTATCGGTTCGTGCCGTCGCCCAGAATATTCCAGACCCGACGGGGCAGGTCAACCGCCGCGGCGACAGTGTAAACAACCCTCACCTGAATGGCGCGGCGAATACAGTGGAGTTCCCGAAACGTCTGGAGGCGTCCGGCTTCGAGAATGATCCTAGCCGTTTGGGATAAAAGGCCTACCGGAGCGGCCCAGTCAGTCAGTGTATCAGTCAGTGATAACCAGTGCGCGTGAGGTCGACGTCAGTGCGTCTCTCGACCCGTGACAGTGCGACTGTGTCCGCGTGTGAATAGTGAACTGTGAACTGTGTCAGTGATTGTGACAGAGTAACCAGTGACATTTATAGTGATAGTGCTAGCGCATTTGTATTGATAGGACACTCTCTGTAAAAACCCTGTAAGTTAGATAGTTAGTTGTAAAACTGTAGCTAGTTAGGAATTAGATAGGTTTAGCTAGGTATTTAGCATAAATTTGCATCTCTGTTAATTAATCTAATTTGTAATAAATTATAGTTAGTTGTTGAAATCGCCAAGTGTTATTGATTAGAACCCGTAAGCCCGTAACAATATGTCATTATTTTCTTTTGAAAAATTAAAGCAATAAATGAACAAAAGCCAACTCTTTGCAGCATAACATCAGATAAGCGTTGATTAATTTTTAAATGGTAATTTACGACAGTTCAGGGACTTTTGAATGTGTGATTTCCCTGGACGGTGGTAATACAGCGTTAACAACAATTTTGCAGTTGAAACAAAAATATGGCTGTAAAACTGTAATACGCGGGATTAGGTCTATTTCACAGATTCATTCCACAAAATAGTTTTATCACTAGATAGTTTTTTTTTATATTATTAATTAAGGTAATGATAAGGAATTGAAAAATTAAAATAACCTTCGGTTGTTTTGAAGATTCTCTTTATGATATGTTACAAACAATGGCAAATTTTCATAATAATGGAATTAATCCTACATGTCTACTGATATTCATTTACTAATAAATTGCAAAATGTAAAAAAAAACGACGGATTAATTTATGTTTTTAAGGTCAAAGCTCGTTTTAGAGAGTTTTTGTTCGATAGAATCTTTTAATTGAATATATAAAATGAACGTAATAAAAAATGATCTGACATCCCATAGGCAATTTTTAATTAATGTATTGTTATCATCAGTGTAAGTGAGTGAAGTAGAATCTTTATCCATCCAACCAAGAATTCACACCAGGCTGAGGCCCATTACGCTGTCCGTTGAGGGGGCCCGAACACCGAGGCGTGAAGGGCGATCAAGCGGCGATAACGATGACAGGGAAAATGAGTGGAACCAACTTCCGTAAGCGGATGGTGCAAGGAGTGCAGGGTTTCTAAACACCTAGCCTATTTTATAATTATTTATTTTCATTTGAAAGTAAATATCCATATATTAATAGACAAAAACAAATCCTTCCCTCTTTTATTCTAAGCCTGTGTGTATCATAGGAGAAATCCACTCATAACATTAGAAAGGTTATAGAAAGGTTAGAACAGAATCCCATCATAATTTACATCGGCCCTTAGGACTACATAGTCCTTACATGTTTTCAAAGATTCAGTGTTAATCTTATGGAAAAAAGATTCATTGATTTATCATATTTTAAAGTTCCTATGATAATAAATGATACAAAAACAGGTGTTTCAGTTATAAATTATTTTTAAACTAATAAAACTAAATTATCCATATCATCTGATGTTTGGTCGAATTTCGAACAGTGGTCTATGACAAGTATTATTTGTAACGCCTTCCAAAGTCATGAGATCGTAAGTTTTAGTAAATAAATAAAATATTAAATTTTATCAAATATTTTGATAAAATTATGGTTTTGTATATAATTAAATCCTATTGAACCGCATAACTAGCTTAATCAGTTTATCTTTGGTCCAAATTCGTAAAATTAATCTCACCCATTGTTAGAATTCGATTGGACATTTTGACGCAATCTATCCAACTTTGTTGGTCAACGATGGAGGATATAGGTACCAAGTAAGTAAGTACAAGTTACTTACGTCGAGGAATCTACTGTATTTGTAGTTTTATTTATTTTTTACGATATTCGCAATTTTTACTTCGAGATTTTGTATCCAATGCTCCCGAGGTTAAGTGGTTCCAACCACTTTTTTTGTTTTTATCCTAAGATTTCATTCGGTTTGTTTATAACTTGTATGATTAGAATTCGACTTTGTCTCTCACATAACTAAAATTGAAGTAGCAATTGACCATTAAAGTCGAATACACTACCGAAGCTACTACAAAGCTTTAATACTTCTCAAAACACAATTATGTATGACAATGACCATGTCACTATCTCTCGGTTGCCTGGTGCCAATCATCGCTATATCGCTATTGTTCCGTTGCAGCGTGCAGTTCTAATGCGGTTATCGGGCAGTCGCAGTCCCAGCAGTCGCATAGCAGTGTAGATTCACCTATTGTAGTGCAGATTCGACACTGGGACAGTGAATAAACTATCCAGGAGGAATTACCGGGTGTCCATGAACACTTGTCCTGATAAAGAAATCTAATATCACGAAAACTATTGGTAGTAAGTTAATGTTTTATATCCAGTTTTAACAAATAAATTATTAAATTTTTCACAGTAATGCAAAAACTCAATACACTTTTATATGTGTGCCTTGAGGACCTTTAAATCTGCTAGGCGACCTTAAATTTTTTTTACAACATTTTTTTATATTTTAGTTAACATTTCCTGACTAATGTACATCACTGCAGTTGTTATTCTCCGTTTAACGGTTTATAGACCTAGAACTGAGGAAGAATTAAAGAAAATCTTTGACAAGCCCTTTCATAAAGAAAACAGAGAGGTCAAGTGTCGTGAACGAGGTAGCATTTAGTCGGGCCATCACGTTTTGTTTTTGTAGGGCATTATAAGTAAACTGCATTGTTGTAAACTCAGCTGAGCTTAGGTAGAAATATTAATAATTAATAAGGAAAGAAACTAGATTAAATTCCCTTGAAAACAAGAAATGTAATATGCGTGTGGATATAATGGTGTGCGTACAGCAAAGCCATGAAATTAGGGACACTGTATAATTTTAGTAAAGACAAAACTAGTGTTAAGTATGAAGCAATGATTATGACATTTTACTGATTTCAGTTAATTTATGATGTTGTACATATATTTGTCGTATTACATTTTTTTTAAAATCAACTTATTCAAACAACCTAGATATTATTATTTTTAGGGGTCTTCACAAATAAAAGGTTCAAACACGATTGTTTTTGTTCACCGACTTTACAGAATTACTTACTTAATACCGTGTAAAAAACGGCAAAAATTTTCTTGAGGTACAGGTTATTATACTCTTTAACTAATCTATGAATTTTTTGTGCAATTTGGTCTTTGAGAATATCGGCTTAGATATATAAAGACCAACTACCTTCCTGATAGTATTGAAAGCATTATTAAATCAGTGGCAAGAAAATAATTGATATGCTTGTCAATTTGATTAACAAAACATCAAAAAGAAGTTTGATTACTACCTTCCTGAGACTTCCTGGACCTCACTGGTATTATACTCCCTTGTTTAAAGAAAAAACGAAGGCTGGAAGTTCAATTGAGTGGAATAAAAGTCTGATGTTGATCAAAATATGAGTGAAACCTCCACCCCTTACTCTATTATCCAGTTACTCACGTTTTCAATAAAAACATACTCTACAACAAAAACAGTCGAGTAACCAAAACTTTTTACTAATGTTTATTTGCCGCTGTACCCCGCTCGTCTCTGCAGCCTCTTGACCTTCCTGCCTCTCCTGGCGTCCACCCTCGCAAGCTGTATGAAGGTCGCCTTCTCTCCGGGAGTGAGACTAGGCCAGACGCCGGCCACGAGCCCCAGAACGTCCATGGCTCTGCCAGGAGTCCCCCAGGGAACGGTCCGCACGACGCCGGCCAGCGCGACGGCGATGTAATGGCTCCCAGGACTGCTGGTGGACGCTGGAGGCGCCGTGGACGAGGGGTCACTGGTGGACGATGAAGGCACGTCCGTGGACGAAGGTACACTCGTGGACGATGAAGGCACCGTGGACGAAGGTACACTCGTGGACAATGAGGGAACGTCCGTGGTTCTATGGCGCGAGGATCCAGGTGCAACAGCTACGTGGCTAAACCTACTAGTCGAGGATGATGGTATATCCATGAGGAAATAATTTAGGAAATATTATTACTGGAATAGTTGACGCGATTGTTTTCGATTGGCAGATTTTGAAAGTGGATTTGTTACCAGGCAACAATAGGTCATCAAATTCAAACAGCAGGGCAGATAAAAATCAAAATTAAGTGTGACCAAATTGAAATTTATTCAAGGATTAAATCGTCTATAAGTGGGTTATTAAGTATTTTTATTTAGAAGAAGTATTTGCCTTTTTTAGTCGTAAACATTAGTTGAAATTATGCTAATTTTATCTCACTGTCAATTGATTATACTGTGTATCCTGAATAGTGAATCTTCGATGGCGATATGTTTGGTGGCTATCATTCATATTTTAGCGAACAACCAAAAGTGCGGTTTGCCAAATTTATTGCAGGAGTTATAGTCGCACTGCATACTAGCAACAATCGAGGAATATTGTACCATATGGTAGCTTAAAGGTGATGGGACGCATTTAGTTCAAACTGCCATCAGAGGAAAAATATTTACTGAAGGTTAATGTTGAGAAGGGACTATTTTACAACACACAATTGCCAAACATTGTTCTTTAGTTGTTATACTTGCAAACGACTTTTGTAACCCCCAGTAGACCTGCTTCTATCGATAGCACGCCGACCAGATTTTGTGGTCATTACATCGGGGTGCTAAGGGTATTCCTTGAATTTTATGAAAGGATGATTTTTCGGTTTAGTTTTTGTGTAAGTCTACACCAGTAGCATTTTGCAAAGTTGTTATAAGAAAAGTTACAAATCCAAATCTTTACTTCGTACTATCAACCTGTTGATAAACTAATCATACCAGATCGAAAAAATAATACTCCCATAGTATAAACCTTTAGATTATGCGATGAGCACATAAAACAGTTTGTTGACCTAGTCTTTGTTTTACTCGGTATTACAAGCACGCCAATCTGTATTCCATTCAGTATTTTCTCATGAATTGTCTTGGAACTCTCGCTTAGTCATCTCTATAGCTGGATCAAAGAAATAGTAGCGAGTGTTAGGTGCCCAAGGAACTTTTACATATTTATATTGATCGCTGCCACTGACATACAAAGTTCAAAAATTTTGTCACGGTGTAGAGTTGAAAAGAGTGAGGTTCGATGGAGAGCTTAATAAATAAGCTACCCTCGGAATTTTGCCTCTCTTTCCTTGGATCTGATGGTTGGCTAAACGTAACCACTATTTTTACTTATGAGTTTAATTATTAATGCTTCCCTCAATATTTCTTTATATTTCCAATTTCTGGTCAATAAATTTGTAATTATTATCAGTTTTTTTTTCAAAAAGGCTTTTGAGAGGATAAGCTAATAAATTTGAAATAAATGTTAATACCAAATTTGTCCTAGTACATTTTAATAGCTATTGTAAAGATTATTAGGCGATTAACTAATAAAACATTTATAAGTGATAATAAAACTTTCCTAAAATGTTTCTCGTAGTCACGTAAATGATTTAATCCCCCTCAACCGTGTTCACGGAGGCGAGCCCAATCACCTATCCTGGACGCATTGACATGGATGGAAGTCCAGCGATTTTCCGCTCGTTGTCCTGGTCATTATCGCCGCCAGTTGAACGTCTGCTGATCGAGAGGATATAAGTTATTGCTGCCATTTGCGATGGAGTTTTATGGTCAATTATCCCAACATTACCTTTGGGCCAAGCATATGCTTGGTAAACTCAAACAGTAACGTTCTTTATTGTAATATCAGTTTAAGACATTGCGCTAAAATGCCCAGTGCAAAAGAGGCTTTTTTTTGTTCAAGACGAGTTCATTCAATCCGCTCACTCGCCTTCACGACGAGCTCGTTTGTTTCGCTCACTCACCTTTCAGACTGTTTCAATGTAGGCTTAAGGGTTCTGAAATCTGATGTATATATTTTTAACTGTAACACGGGATTCTAAGTATTTATTTAACAGCTGTTTTCATAATTCCTACTAGTGCTTTGCTTTTAAATTCATATACAATACTACAAATTGATTAGTTGTTTTATACTTTTACATGACATTAATCTATCTAAACATTCATAATCGGTATGAAGTACGATTTTAAAAATCATAAATTACTTTTATATTACAGTAGTATGATTTAATAATTACGTAACTGGCTGCCATGCAAAACCAAATGTGTATACTGGAACAACCGGTTCAGTTTGACAGACAGTACTGACAAACGAACTTTAACAGTTCAGTCAGCTGTTTTAGGTATTTCTTTGTTTTGATTTAACTCATAAGACCAATGTTAACATTTTTAAAATTTAATAAAAGATTATAAAGAAATAAGTAATTTTCTGGTATGGAGACCTTTATACTATTTTTTCCAACCCTAAGTTATTTGCAAAGTTTGAAGAAAATCGTTCGAGCCGTTTTTAATATCCTTGTTCAAACATGCATAGCCTATATCTAGTTTAATATCATTACAACAATTCAGAGAAGATAAAGTATCTCCGTGTGATGAGCCGGTGTTCAGTACCCATGTGTCGTCACGTGATGCCATTGTACCTCTGATAGCCGACATGTCCAGACCGCCGCGGGTGAAGTGTAAAGTAAACACCAATCATACACGTGGCCCTCGCTCACTGTGTAACAGTTGTTCGGACACTTTGCTCGACTGTTAGTTATTTTGGTGACACCTTTTATAACATTCCTAAAACAATTTTTTATAAAAATACTCTAGCGTTAATTTTAAATAAAATATAATGTATAATTCTTGCTGCGACCGTCTGACAGTGTACAAGACCGTTGGAGAGGAGAGTGCCAGTTGATTATAATGAGATCGTCAACAGGACGAGTGGAAGCATTTACTGAACCAAGAAGCCTCTAACAGGATAATGCTCAGCGTCAGGCGATTTCCTGCAACTGATTTCCTCTCTCAGCCTGTCGAGACTGAATAATTGAATGCTTTTCAGACTTAAATTGAATTGGGTTTCCTATATCTTAATCCACACAGATTAAGAACTCATGTTACCAAAAATACTTTACAAACAAAAGCTAAGGTACAACTTACGATGCGTTACATTGGCATAACTTACAGTTATGACAATATGTTACAGTTATGTTTAGTCGATATGCTTTATCACTAGCATAAAGCATAACTAATAAACACGTTCCATTATTTGTAGGTATCAGGCCTGTGGTACCTCCAGGTAAGCTCCGTACACAGATTGAGTCACCTATGATACCGCATAACTAATACACATGTTCCATCAGCTGTATGTATCAGTCCTGTGTAGTTACATGTGAGGCGCAGTGTAGGTACATTATCCTTCTGACATGATGATACCACCAGGTAAGCTCCGTACACAGATTGAGTAACCTATGATACCACATAACTAATACACACGTTCCATTAGCTGTGGGTATCAGCCCTGTGTAGTTACATGTGAGGCGCAGTGTAGGTACATTATTCTTCTGACATGATGATACCACCAGGTAAGCTCCGTACACAGATTGAGTCACCTATGATACCACATAACTAATACACACGTTCCATTAGCTGTATGTATCAGCCGTGTGTAGTTACATGTGAAGCACAGTGGAGGTACATTATCCAGGCTGACATGATGATACCACCAGGTAAGCTCCGTACACAGATTGAGTCACCTATAATACCCCATAACTAATACACATGTTCCATCAGCTGTATGTATCAGTCCTGTGTAGTTACATGTGAGGCGCAGTGTAGGTACATTATCCTTCTGACATGATGATACCACCAGGTAAGCTCCGTACACAGATTGAGTAACCTATGATACCACATAACTAATACACACGTTCCATTAGCTGTGGGTATCAGCCCTGTGTAGTTACATGTGAGGCGCAGTGTAGGTACATTATTCTTCTGACATGATGATACCACCAGGTAAGCTCCGTACACAGATTGAGTCACCTATGATACCACATAACTAATACACACGTTCCATTAGCTGTATGTATCAGTCCTGTGTAGTTACATGTTAGGCACAGTGGAGGTACATTATCCAGGCTGACATGATGATACCACCAGGTAAGCTCCGAACACAGATTGAGTCACCGCTGATACCGCATAACTAATACACATGTTCCATTAGCTGTATGTATCAGCCCTGTGTAGTTACATGTGAGGCACAGTGGAGGTACATTATCCAGGCAGACATGATGATACCACCAGGTAAGCTCCGTACACAGATTGAGTAACCTATGATACCACATAACTAATACACACGTACCATTAGCTGTATGTATCAGCCGTGTGTAGTTACATGTGAGGCACAGTGGAGGTACATTATCCAGGCTGACTTGATGATACCACAAGGTAAGCTCCGTACCAGATTGAGTCACCTATGATACCGCATAACTAATACACACGTTCCATTAGCTGTATGTATCAGCCGTGTGTAGTTACATGTGAGGCACAGTGGAGGTACATTATCCAGGCAGACATGATGATACCACCAGGTAAGCTCCGTACACAGATTGAGTCACCTATGATACCACATAACTAATACACACGTTCCATTAGCTGTATGTATCAGCCGTGTGTAGTTACATGTGAGGCACAGTGGAGGTACATTATCCTTCTGACATGATGATACCACCAGGTAAGCTCCCTACACAGATTGAGTCACCTATGATTCCACATAACTAATACACACGTTCCATTAGCTGTATGTATCAGCCGTGTGTAGTTACATGTGAGGCACAGTGGAGGTACATTATCCAGGCAGACATGATGATACCACCAGGTAAGCTCCGTACACAGATTGAGTAACCTATGATACCACATAACTAATACACACGTTCCATTAGATGTATGTATCAGACCTGTGTAGTTACATGTGAGGCACAGTGGAGGTACATTATCCAGGCAGACATGATGATACCACCAGGTAAGCTCCGTACACAGATAGAGTAACCTATGATACCACATAACTAATACACACGTTCCATTAGATGTATGTATCAGACCTGTGTAGTTACATGTGAGGCACAGTGGAGGTACATTATCCAGGCTGACATGATGATACCACCAGGTAAGCTCCCTACACAGATTGAGTCACCTATGATACCACATAACTAATACACACGTTCCATTAGCTGTATGTATCAGCCGTGTGTAGTTACATGTGAGGCACAGTGGAGGTACATTATCCAGGCAGACATGATGATACCACCAGGTAAGCTCCGTACACAGATAGAGTAACCTATGATACCACATAACTAATACACACGTTCCATTAGATGTATGTATCAGACCTGTGTAGTTACATGTGAGGCACAGTGGAGGTACATTATCCAGGCTGACATGATGATACCACCAGGTAAGCTCCCTACACAGATTGAGTCACCTATGATACCACATAACTAATACACACGTTCCATTAGCTGTATGTATCAGCCGTGTGTAGTTACATGTGAGGCACAGTGGAGGTACATTATCCAGGCAGACATGATGATACCACCAGGTAAGCTCCGTACACAGATAGAGTAACCTATGATACCACATAACTAATACACACGTTCCATTAGATGTATGTATCAGACCTGTGTAGTTACATGTAAGGCACAGTGGAGGTACATTATCCAGGCTGACATGATGATACCACCAGGTAAGCTCCCTACACAGATTGAGTCACCTATGATACCACATAACTAATACACACGTTCCATTAGCTGTATGTATCAGCCGTGTGTAATTACATGTGAGGCACAGTGGAGGTACATTATCCAGGCAGACATGATGATACCACCAGGTAAGCTCCGTACACAGATTGAGTAACCTATGATACCACATAACTAATACACACGTTCCATTAGATGTATGTATCAGACCTGTGTAGTTACATGTGAGGCACAGTGGAGGTACATTATCCAGGCTGACATGATGATACCACCAGGTAAGCTCCCTACACAGATTGAGTCACCTATGATACCACATAACTAATACACACGTTCCATTAGCTGTATGTATCAGCCGTGTGTAGTTACATGTGAGGCACAGTGGAGGTACATTATCCAGGCAGACATGATGATACCACCAGGTAAGCTCCCTACACAGATTGAGTCACCTATGATACCACATAACTAATACACACGTTCCATTAGCTGTATGTATCAGCCGTGTGTAGTTACATGTGAGGCACAGTGGAGGTACATTATCCAGGCAGACATGATGATACCACCAGGTAAGCTCCCTACACAGATTGAGTCACCTATGATACCACATAACTAATACACACGTTCCATTAGCTGTATGTATCAGCCGTGTGTAGTTACATGTGAGGCACAGTGGAGGTACATTATCCAGGCAGACATGATGATACCACCAGGTAAGCTCCGTACACAGATAGAGTAACCTATGATACCACATAACTAATACACACGTTCCATTAGATGTATGTATCAGACCTGTGTAGTTACATGTGAGGCACAGTGGAGGTACATTATCCAGGCTGACATGATGATACCACCAGGTAAGCTCCCTACACAGATTGAGTCACCTATGATACCACATAACTAATACACACGTTCCATTAGCTGTATGTATCAGCCGTGTGTAGTTACATGTGAGGCACAGTGGAGGTACATTATCCAGGCAGACATGATGATACCACCAGGTAAGCTCCGTACACAGATAGAGTAACCTATGATACCACATAACTAATACACACGTTCCATTAGATGTATGTATCAGACCTGTGTAGTTACATGTGAGGCACAGTGGAGGTACATTATCCAGGCTGACATGATGATACCACCAGGTAAGCTCCCTACACAGATTGAGTCACCTATGATACCACATAACTAATACACACGTTCCATTAGCTGTATGTATCAGCCGTGTGTAGTTACATGTGAGGCACAGTGGAGGTACATTATCCAGGCAGACATGATGATACCACCAGGTAAGCTCCGTACACAGATAGAGTAACCTATGATACCACATAACTAATACACACGTTCCATTAGATGTATGTATCAGACCTGTGTAGTTACATGTAAGGCACAGTGGAGGTACATTATCCAGGCTGACATGATGATACCACCAGGTAAGCTCCCTACACAGATTGAGTCACCTATGATACCACATAACTAATACACACGTTCCATTAGCTGTATGTATCAGCCGTGTGTAATTACATGTGAGGCACAGTGGAGGTACATTATCCAGGCAGACATGATGATACCACCAGGTAAGCTCCGTACACAGATTGAGTAACCTATGATACCACATAACTAATACACACGTTCCATTAGATGTATGTATCAGACCTGTGTAGTTACATGTGAGGCACAGTGGAGGTACATTATCCAGGCTGACATGATGATACCACCAGGTAAGCTCCCTACACAGATTGAGTCACCTATGATACCACATAACTAATACACACGTTCCATTAGCTGTATGTATCAGCCGTGTGTAGTTACATGTGAGGCACAGTGGAGGTACATTATCCAGGCAGACATGATGATACCACCAGGTAAGCTCCCTACACAGATTGAGTCACCTATGATACCACATAACTAATACACACGTTCCATTAGCTGTATGTATCAGCCGTGTGTAGTTACATGTGAGGCACAGTGGAGGTACATTATCCAGGCAGACATGATGATACCACCAGGTAAGCTCCCTACACAGATTGAGTCACCTATGATACCACATAACTAATACACACGTTCCATTAGCTGTATGTATCAGCCGTGTGTAGTTACATGTGAGGCACAGTGGAGGTACATTATCCAGGCAGACATGATGATACCACCAGGTAAGCTCCCTACACAGATTGAGTCACCTATGATACCACATAACTAATACACACGTTCCATTAGCTGTATGTATCAGCCGTGTGTAGTTACATGTGAGGCACAGTGGAGGTACATTATCCAGGCTGACATGATGATACCACCAGGTAAGCTCCGTACACAGATAGAGTCACCTATGATACCGCATAACTAATACACACGTTCCATTAGCTGTATGTATCAGCCGTGTGTAGTTACATGTGAGGCACAGTGGAGGTACATTATCCAGGCTGACATGATGATACCACCAGGTAAGCTCCGTACACAGATAGAGTCATCTATGATACCGCATAACTAATACACACGTTCCATTAGCTGTATGTATCAGCCGTGTGTAGTTACATGTGAGGCACAGTGGAGGTACATTATCCAGGCTGACATGATGATACCACCAGGTAAGCTCCGTACACAGATAGAGTCACCTATGATACCGCATAACTAATACACACGTTCCATTAGCTGTATGTATCAGCCGTGTGTAGTTACATGTGAGGCACAGTGGAGGTACATTATCCAGGCTGACATGTTGATACCACCAGGTAAGCTCCGTACACAGATTGAGTCACCTATGATACCGCATAACTAATACACACGTTCCATTAGCTGTAGTACACACCCGATATATTCTGGTGTTATCCTAACATACTGCTAATTTTTTAACCAGTAGATTGAATTATTAACATTTCACCGGCATCGATTGATAAAAAATTATTAGCGTTATTTATTTTTTATCTTTTTTACGTTTCTGTTCTGAATTTTTTTTAAAAGCTATACATTTTGTAAGAGGTATTATATATGTATGTAATGATTATGTAAGCAATAACTTTCAAAAAGTTTCAAATTTAGAAATACTTTTGTGTTAAACTGACAAATTTTGAAAATCTTTTTTTATATTGCAAAATTTTCTATGGTTACTTATATTATTAATTTGATTTTTATTCCAAATAAGTTTAATTAATTTGCTAATAAATCTAGATAGATAAATATGACTAATTAAAAAAGATTGATACATTGCCAAGCGAAAGATGTATTGTAAATTAATGCCATTTCATTATTCAATGTGATTTTCGACTGGGAAAGAAAGATAATTTTCTAATCCAATTCCATTTCTTTTACAACAGAAAGTGTGGGAAATCCTTAGCGTCAACCTTCAGTTGCCTAATCCCTCGGAGCCACTTCTAGACCTTCGTCTCAGTAACTCAATTCTCTGCAGTAATTACGACCCTCCATTAACTTGATCTTTCCTTACATCAAATCAGGGTTGATTGTGACTTTAACATCCAATTCCTTGAAAGCCGTGTTTGTGGCGCATTAACTCTCGGTTAAACCACCTCATTGTTTCTTGAAAAATGGCCTTCTTGAGGCAAAATTTAATTATAACGTAGAAATAATTCGTCTTTGAATACCAATGCTTGCAGGAAATTACTTGTAGCAAAATCGAAAGGAAAAATAATATCTATTAATACATTTTAATCGGTTGGTTCTATAAAATTCCACTAGCAAGAGACTATAAATAAAAAATAAAAGGCCTGGTTGAATCATGCTTTACATTTCAATAGAAATTAGATTACACACCATAAATACATCAGAGACATTAAACTAAATCCAGTTATTCATCGTCTGTGTGTAAGCTAATTTTAATCTTCCTCCCCATAGAATTGCACCCCTCACTGGGGAGCGAGCAACTACCCTCTGGCGGTTCAGGGGTCCGTTACTACGACTACTATACGACTATACGACGCTGAACGAAATGATATGCTAAGTTGGGTTAAAACCCTTTAAACCACTCCTTATATACAAGGTGAGGCAACTAATTGAAAGGCAAGGGTTTGAAGAATAATGTATTTAGAGAAAAGGGTAGCATGAATATTAATCAAACGAATGAAAATTATTGTTTTGCCATAACAACAGTTGTTTCTTTCTATTTTTCGTTAAGGTAGCGTGTTTTGTTTTTGGGTTTTTAGTAGCAGTTGCCAGAGATATTTCTTCGCCGTCGGTTTAGCAGATGTGACAGCTCATGTCTTCTTTCTTTGGGGCTACATAAATGCTGAGTCTTACAGGATGAGGCGTCAGCAACACAAAATCCGAAGGAGCGAATTTAAGAAAAATCTTAAGTGTAGAGGTCTATAAATGACAGTAAGGTGGCCTTTTTGGGTTTTTACACATTTTCGGATTCTTAGTTATGACGTTCAGTACGATTTTAGTTTATCATTCTCTCCTAAATATTTATCCATAAAGGTGCAACTTCGTGACACTTTACTGTGGGACACAGTTGCAATGGATATCATGTACTCTTAACACGTGATCGTAACTCGCTGCAACCGCAACATACAACATGCAACATGCAACATGTGACGCCTGAGTGACGGACCGGCACTCCTCACACACCAACCTACAATGTCGGCGCTTGTCTATTCAAATGCAGACTCAAAATAACTGTGTTTGATATTACAAGGATATAGACTTAAAGGGCCTTAAACATGACTTAGTTATACAACGAGGGGAATTCACCTTCTAATTTAACGGTTTTTTTTTGGATGAACAATATTTGACCAAAATTTTCTTATTAAATATTTATTCTATACATGAAATTAACGCAAGTGCAAGCATACACGCCAAAAATTTATTAATGTATTTGTATTCCTTTCCACTCTATTTCAGTTGATTGTATTTTTCTATTTCAACTAAAACTATGCCGTTGCTGGTGTAAGTCGAATCGTCCAATAAATCAACTTTTAAATTCAAAACATTCCCTTTTTGTTTTGTCATGTCAGATGTCAAATTAGCAGTCATGTTCAGAATCCAAATTGACGTTTGACCGACCTGGCTGCCCCCTCGTGATTACAAAAAAAAATCGTAACAATCATCAACACATATCATTTATATTGCGGGTATTATTATTTATGAAATTATATTATTATTATTATTTATTTATATCTTATCTTATACTCTAAACAAGCTCCGTTTGTACGGGCAAAATTTTTTTCTCTCCAAGAATTTTTAATTTTTTTATGAATAAGAGGGGTTTGACCACCAGCAATCGATTGGAACTGGTCCCATGGCTTGGAAAATTCTGTTTTCGTTCTAGAGCCCTTCAAAGTTTAAATGTTGTTCTTACGAAGATTTTTAAATTGAACAAAAACCAGCTGGTAACTGTAGATAACCAAAGTGTTACCGACATCTTTAACCTGTAGTTTCAAACAAATATAACAAAGTACAGCATCCTTTAGCCTAGCGAGTGAGCGAAACGACGAGCTCGTCTTAAAAAATAATAGGGCGAGCCAGCGGAGTGAACGAGCTTTGAGTGAGAACGAAAGTAACAATTTTACCGAGCTTAAGCTCAGTCCCCCTGGTACTGTTATTAAATTAAGCTATACATTATTGGAATCACAAGATTTAGGAAATCTTTGCATATAGATATGTGGTGAATACTTTTTTGCTAAAAAAGATGTTAAGCCATGATAACCTATAGTTGGTTAACCATTAAATTAATTATATGATAATTTGTTTTAATGGAATTGTGTATGTTACTGCATGATCACCGTATGTATTACTCACTGTCAGCTAGACTGTATTCCTTCATAATACAAACTGTCGCTAGGTATATAAACTTATAATTGTTACTGTAGAATTCTATATATTATCGGTAAACTATTTTCAACTTGTTCAACCTCTTCCTAACCATGATTTAATCGCCTTTATGAAAGGCTTTACATGATTGGGCACTCACTTCGGCTCGTTATAAATGTGACACACATTTAAAAGCATCTTCTACGCCTATTATTTCGGGATTTCATTGCATTTACACATCCAGCATTGCATTTAGGCATAAGTAAACACACAACATGCCTTTAATCTGATGACAAAACAATTCCTAAACTTTTTCATCTTGAACTAAGTTGTGCACCAATGCTGATTTCGGCCAATTACAGACATTTGGAAGCTAAGAAAATGGCTCTAAAGTTTAAATACTAATTTTAACAAGCAGTATGTATTTATTATTAAATTTAATAATAATTAGGCTACTATAGTTTATTCTTTAACTATTGGAAAAAACATAGTGGTTTATGAGCTAGGATTAGACTGGTTTATTGCCATGAAAATAATATAGAAAAACTTTAATTTTCCCTATCGCTCATACCTTGCGCTCCAAAAATAACTTATATTAAGGAATAATAATTTTTAACAATAAAACAAAAGAACAAAAGTTAAATGTTTGCCTTTGTCTTTTGATGTTATTACTTTAAAAACTGTCATAATGCCTTCAATAGATAGAACATGTACAGACTATGAAGGTTTTCCTAATTATAACTTCAAAGATGGAAAATGACAAACTTCCACTGCCTATTACCCCCCCCCCCCTTACAGCTACGATAAGATCTAAATGATAGATACAGTATTATAAAAGTCTTTAAATCTTTTCCATTTACAAGGAGGAGAAACTTGTGAGGGATCGACCCCTTAGTACTGCAAGGCTCCAATATAGAGTTGCAGAATCAGGTGAAGTATCTGGGGGTAACTCTGTACCGGACGCTTCATTGGGGACCACAACTCAAAAAGGTAAAGGACCGAGGTAAGTGGCCATTTCTTACATGCAAGCGATTGGTGGGGGGACATTGGGAGTTAAGAAAAAGACGTATGCACTGGCTTTACGTCTCTGTGGTCAGACCTGCCATTACCTATGGTTCGCTTTTGTGGTGGCCCAAGATGGACTCGGGGACGGCGGTGAGCGGATTGGCGGGAGTTCAAAGACTCACCTGTGTCCTCAACACAGGAGCCCAGAGTTGCAGTCCTGGGACTTCCCTGGACTGTCTTCTCAACTTGTTGCCGATCGATCTTTTCATCAAGACCATGACAAGGAAAGCTGCTCATCGACTCAAATGTGAACATCTTTGGATAGACACTGGAAAACTCAGGGGTCACTCTCGAATCATTGTGATGGTACAAGGGAATGTTTTGGACATGTCTCGTACTACATGCCAGTCAAATACGCCTTTCGTAAGTCATTCAAGGTCCTCCTTCCAGCAAGGGAGGATCCCTCCTCATGCGCTTTGCTGGGTCCCTGGTCATACAGGGATCCCTGGGAGGCTGCGGACGCTCTGGCTAATGCAGCTTCGTCTTCAGAATTTACTGGCTCGGGGTCTTTCTATGCTGTCTCTCGTGAGTATGCGTGCCAAGCGGTCATGTCATGGGCGAGTGAGGAGCATCGTAAGGTCTGGTTCAGACTTCCTCAACTGAGGGTAAGTAAGGTCACGCTCCACTCTCCATCTCATAAAATTGCCGCCAGTATTCTGCAGCTAGAGAGGAAGCATATCAGGCAAGTAACAGGGCTGATAACAGGGCATTATCCTTTGAGGAAGCACCAGCAGCGCTTGGGGTCACAATGGTGACCCGGTATGCAGGAAGGCGGGCAGTCAGAAGAAACTGCAGATCACTTGCTGTTTTATTGCATGGAGCTGGAAGAGCCCTTGGAGGATTACAGAGGGGCACTTCCCTTCCTCAAGAGGAGCTTGTTTGCAGGCGGCAGAAGTTTATCAGGTTTCTAAACTGGGATGAGCCCTGAAACACATACGGGGAGCGCAAAAAGCAGCCCTTGGGATCAAGTCCGCCCCACTGCATGAATGAATGAATGATGGGTTTTATTGTATTTTAGGACTTAAATTTTAGAAATTCAACAATTTTGTATTTTAAAATTTTAACCTAGCATAATAGATTACGGAGATAATCCGCATGGTGCCAAAACCTAAATACTCACCCACATGGGTTTTATTGGAAAAAATAACACATTACAAGAATTTGTTTCAAATTGCATTACCTGCACTGGAAATAAATTAATAATATTTGCTTATAACACTCCCATGGTGCTTAAACCTCAACCCTCTTTCTCATGGTGTAGCCTATATGGGAGGAAAATACAAAAAACCAAATTCCATTGGAAATTCGCTGAGTACGCAGGTCTCCTGAGAAGGAGGTATTATTATTTCTAAACAGATTAAATCAGTTAAAATACTTGATAAACTTATAACAACGTATGAAGTGATATATAGGTATATATTTATGATTTTTTAACCAAACTGTATATTTATTAAAGGTGGTATGATGAAAAGTACTGTCCGAAACTGTACACCTTCGATCGATCTAATTCGAGGTCGAGGCGAAGCCTCATTTCAATTTAAGTAAAGTGGTCTACAATATAATTGAGCGATAATGCAAGTTATAAGAGTAAAAAAACAACATATTCGAAAAAGAAACCCCTTCCTATAAAATTGTTCCAATACATAATATTTTAGTAAAACTATCTGGATCTTGTTAGTCAAGAGGAATTTCTTTTGTTTTTAACATTAGACGACAGTGTACCGATTGTCCCAGACCACCCGTACACCCCTTTTAAAATATACAAAATTAATTATTCACAAAAACAAACTGTGCCATTATGAATAAACCGGTTGCAATCTATCTATTGATGATAATTTTAATGTACAGGGTGTACCAGAAGTAATCTGCCTAGACCGGAAGTCATTATTTAAAAAAAAAACGAACCCCCACTTTTTATGGTATTTTTGGATTCTGGACATAATTTTAAGACTACTTTATAGTTTAATGTGTATCCCTAATCCTAACGGTTTGGGAGATAATGTAGGTCGAAGTTTGATTTTTTCCCATAAGAATAACATGGGGTTTAATTTCACATCCATTATCTCTGTAAATTTCCCGTTGAACTAAAAAGGCCTAGCATAAAAATGCCTTAGCTTCTGCTTTTAAACACTTTAGCACCATAAATTATTAGTTTTGTCACAAATTAGTTTATTTTTTCATGAATTTGTCAATTTGTTGAAAATTATTAAAAATGCTTAGAAAACTAAAATTAATTACTTGAACATCTGTATTTTTTGATTAAATATTATCTAAAATGAGGTTGTAAGATATTTTTATGCTTGGACAGTTGTGTTAAAGGTAAAAGTTTCAGTGCTAATGGATATGACAATTTGCTCCATGTTATTCTTATGAGAAAAAATCTAACTTCGACCTCCATTATATCCTAAACCGTTAGGATTAGGGATACACATTAAATAGTAAAGTAGTCTTAAAATTATGTCTAGAATCTAAAAACAACCATTAAAGTGGGGGTTCGTATTTAAAATTAATGGCTTCCGGTCTGGGTAGGTTATTTCTGGTACACCCTATACATGAAATTATCATCAATAGATAGATTGCAACCGGTTTATTCATAATGGCACAGTTTGTTTTTGTGAATAAACAATTTTGTAGATTTTAAAAGGGGTGTACGGGTGGTCTGGGACACCCGGTATATTACTATCGTCTATGAAAAACGCAAATATATTTAAAATACGCAAACTATATTTAATTTACACCAATTTTTGCTTTCTGAGGAATTATACTTCAGATGCTTAGACGTACCTGTTGGTAAATCAAACAACTAATACTGTTAGGACTACTAGGTAAATCAATCTTCTTTACCGACTATAGTTCTATATTTGTTCGCACGGTTGAGCTGAGATCGAATAACTTGTTTATATTATTTTTCGTGTATTTAGTATTTTAAGATAAGCAAAAATAATTATTTCACAACATTTTCAGACGAAACATTTTTCATCAATTTATTTGTAATATATAAAACAAAAATAAATTATATTTAGTAAACGTCGTGATATAATTAAAATTAGAGCAATTTACTTCTCGCATTTAAGACCATTATGTTATTGGTATATTAGGCTGGTAAATAAATCAATCATTTATCCAATTTTGAAATGAGAATTGAACGTTTATTTGCAGGCCTTGCGATGGTGGTAAGTCCACGCAAGCCCATAATATCTCTAGTGACGCATCTATAGTGCGTAGTTCGTGACGGTAGACAGGTTGGATTAACTTCAATCATACACATGATAGATGTTCATCATCAATGACATTAGCATTTCACCTACGCCTCAGGAGTTTTTACCTGATACATAATGCTTTTGCCCCAGGAATACAAATTTTACTCACAACACTGTACACGCCCAGCTCCGCGTCATAATATTGATACACGGTAAAAACCCAAACTTAAATCTAAACCTTTTTGATTACGGTCCAAAGCGTGGAATGGGTCATAAAATGTAAATGCTAATAACACATATCACACAGGCACAATATTTTACTCAATTTACCTGTAAAAAAGTGCGAGTCAAAATGAAGTTCATGACAAATTGTGTGAGAATTACTGAGATTATCATAAAGCTATGGCCCATGTGTGAGGCATAGCCTCACTTTTTTTTCATTGTGCCTAAAACTTTCACTTTTTGTATTATTATTTTTTTCCCTTAAAATGTCATCTCTAATCCAGGGTGTCCCTTAAGTACGTACAAAAACATTGGGAATAAGTTCTATGAGTCAAAATAAAACAAAATCTAGAATAATTTTTTCTAAAAACGCCTTGTTGCCGACATATTAGCTATTTTGTATTTTCTAATAAAAATTTATATCTCAAAATTTATTAGAGGCAAGTTTATGAAACTTGGTATAGTGTTTAAGATATAAATTAAACAATTGCAATAAAAGTTTTTAAATATTTTTCCGTTTTAAAATGGCAGGCATTTTAATTTTTCAAACAACACTTTCTCAAAAACGAAAAATTACATCTAAATTTTACATGAGACATTAAAGTTGACAAATAAAATTGTTTGACCAAGGATGGAGGATACCAGTTTTGTTAAGATCTGACAAGCAATAACTGAGTAAAATCGATTTTCTTCTGAAAAACATAGATTTTGCATCGTAATTAAAGCATATTTCGTAAATTTTAAAGAAAAATTGCAATAACTCCGTTATTTGTTGTTAGATCCTTACAGTCTTGGTATCGTTGGTTTGATTTGTCCAATTTTCAACTTTCCAAAATGTTTGATAAATTTCCAGCTTTTGAGAAATTCAGTTAAAAGAATTAAAATGGCCGCCAATTGAAACGGAAAAGTTAGTTTTTAAACATTTCTTAGCTATTATATAATATCTACCTTAAACATTATACCAAAAGTAAATGGTTTTTGAGAATAAACTTTTATTGAAAAAATTCCGAATATCTTGGTAACATGGCGTTTTTAGGACGTAACTCTTGATTTTCTCTTTATTATAAAATATGTAACCTAATTCTAATGTTTTTTTACTTACTTAAGGGACACCCTGTATAGTTAGAGTTCATTATTCCGATAGTATACACAACTAAATATATTGTGCAATACCTTCAAAACAGCTTATTTCCAAACTGAGCAGTGTTGCCATCTACCAACGAATTTTCACTCCACTTTCATCCGTGGGCCTCATGCACTCTCAAGTAAGGAAGATCCAAATGCTTTTTGAGTGTAGATGTAAGGTTCACTGGCAAAGGTTTGTGCCCAAGTTGCGCCAGTCATCAATGATTCACGCAGGTCTGAGGGGAAAAATTGATGTGTCAATTTCCCAAAATCCCCAAATATTTCCCAATGAGTTCGTTAGAAATTAAGTGTCATCCCAAGTTAAGTACAAATTTTTGGGAGCGCTATCGTACAAATATGATACTTAACAGGTGTCTCAAACCACCCCTGCACATCTTTTGAAATCGGAATTTATTTTACAAAAACAAACCGTGCCGTTGTAGGTACCAAGGTTACGTTCTATCAATATACGGGTTGACACTGAATTCAATATACGGGGTGGATCAGACGTAATTGTAAGGCAACTTTAAGATTATATATTTTTAACCCTAATCCTAACGATATTAGTAGAATGAGGAGACTGAAATTATTATTATTCTTTATTTGTTATTATTATTTTTTTAATTGGGGAAAATTTCACATCTATTAATCTGAACATTTTACATAAAACATAACTTTCCAAGCATGAAAATGTCTAAGAACCTTATTTTAAATAATGTCCCATCATAAAACATCAATTATCACGTGATTAGTTTTACTTAACTTTAAATACAATTTCACTAATCTCCGTCATGATGTATATTTTTTGAAATAATAATAATTAAGGACAAAACTGAAAATGTATGTTGGAAACATATTTACAAAAGTCTAAGACATTTTTGTGCTGAGACGTGTTTGCTTAACCAAAAATGTTAAGATTAGATTTGGAAATTTGTTATTTTATCTGTTTGTTGCTATCTGTTAAGGGTAAAAATTTAAATTTCATCAGCAAATGTACTCTAAACCGTATATATATCGTATGGCTGTCATAGCCAGCTACCAACTTAAATAATAATAAAAGATGTTCTGCAATGCAAAGCACTTGCGTCAGTACGTTTAAAAGTGGCCCGGGAACGGGTCGTTAGGATTTGTTCTGGCATAGCTGAGAGATCACTTGCGTAATAATTCTTCAGCTGCCAAAAATTGTTGTTCGTTTAGCACCACCCGGGGAGTACGTGCAGCTTTAATGGAATGCTGCGGACGCGAACAACATCACCCCTCAACTCTAAACCGTTAGAATTACGCATACAAGATCCAATTGTAAAGTTGTCTTAAAATTAGGTGTAGTATTCAAAGATGTAATTGAAAGTGGGGGTTGTTGTATACTGTATACTGGCACAATTGGTTAATGTTATAAGTTAGATCTGAATTTCTTAAAAGGGGTGTTCTGGTGGTCTGCGACACCCAACACGTTGGTGATTTTGTAACAACCAAGGTACTATTTTTGTAACTTTAACTGTATTGTATATGTAATTAACTCACCTAGGGCTCGATGTGGGCTCCTCTCCCATGCCCTATTAGGGGTTGCCCCTAATTCGTTTAAGCCCAAATTAGAGTTGACAATTAGTCATAGATATATCTAATTACGTTGTAATTTGAATGCCAGGACTCACAGTTAACGATTTGATAAAACTGTGGTGTTAATTTGGGGAGATACGTAGCACAAATAAGAAAATATCCTGGAGATTAAAAGTAGAAAACGAATAATAAAATAACGCTCTCAAATGTCAGAACAATTAATTCCAAATTGTAAATGTTAATTTTTACTTTAAAGTACCAGGGGGACCGAGCTAGGCTCGGTAAAATTATTACTTTCGTTCTCACACAAAGCTCGTTCGCTTCGTTCACTCGCCAGGCCGAGAGGTGCTGTACTTTGGTATAATTTTCCTAAACTACAGGTTAAAGATGTAACACATTGGTTTATATCTACTACAGTTATCAGCTGATTTTTGTTCAATTAATAAAATCTCTATAAGGATAACATGGAAACTTTGAAGGGCTCTAGCGCGAAAACCGGATTTTTCCCAGCTATGGGACCAGCTCCAATCGATTTCTGGTGTCCAAAACCCCCATATTCAATAAAAAATCAAAAATCCTTGGAGCGAAAAAAAACTTTGCCCGTACAAACGGAGCTTGTTTTAGAGTATAAGATTATATGACCAGTTAAAAATTTAAATGTGAAAAATTAACTTTGTCAGAGGTGAACACCATCACACATCAATAATTGTAAAGGTGGTGTATAGATCAAACAGAGAAGTTAATTAGAAAAACTATGTTCATCCATTAATTTCCATTGTAAATCTACTATCACTATGAGACGAATGAAACTTAACAATTCAATACACCGAAGTGTACAATAAATTAGTTCAATAAAATCAGAACAAGCGAACTAAACCTGTTATGCGATCTACGTTACCACGGCTGTACTACATTTTTCGTTAATCTACCTTACCGACACTTTACGAATTTCTGAACACCATTGAGTGAGTGAGTCAGTTACACATTCGGGCGTATATGTGTTTGAGAGGAACATGCAGATGGCGATGAGAGGTGGCATCGTGGGATCCGTCCAGTTTTAGCGATATCTGCAGAGATGGGGCCCTGGCCATCAGTGTCCCAGTCAGACTGACTGAGGTACTGTGATCTATGTATTTAGTCAGCCTAACTGTGATTTGTACTTACAGTCCTTGAAAATAGCTTCAAAAAGGCAATAATATTTCAGTGCTGGATACTGCTATGAAAGTCTTTCACGATGTTTCTGCTTTACTCAGCTAAATTTCGTTTTGGTCAACTATATGTTAACTATGTCAACTATACATTTTTAAATGCTTTAGTTTGGAATAAAGAAATGTTGTCTTGCCTTGAATAAGATTACAAAGTAAATCCATGGACTTACACTCTGTATACTACTCCATTCTCGCGGGCGTGAATGAGTGGGGAGAGGGGGGGAACACCTCTCGCCACCCCTCTCCCTCTCCACCCTCCGGGACGCTTCGGCAATTCCGTCAGAAATCGCCTCAAAGAGCGAATCGTCAAAATGCCGACGGCAAATGCCGATCCGTGCCGTCCCGATGCAGTGCCCGCGTCTCCATTACGTTACACGCAAAGATAATTTACTCACTAGGAATGGACAGGGGGAGTCCAGAGCCGAGCCAATTCCGAAGTACACTGAATGAATGAGGACAATATTAATAGTTAATATTATGAATGCCGCACACGGTTTGCACAGTATAATTTATCATGCCACTTTTCAATATATGGCTTATATTTACGTACTTTATTTTTGTGTGAGAACGAAAGTAATAATTTTACCGAGCTTAAGCTCGGTCCCCCTGGTACTTTAAAGTAAAAATTAACATTTACAATTTGGAATTAATTGTTCTGACATTTGAGAGCGTTATTTTATTATTCGTTTTATAATTTACTAACTGGCTTGCAATCCAAAACCACATGTTTTATACTGCAACACGTGGTCTGCACTTTAACATTTCATTCAATTGTTTTCACTATTTGTTTGTTTTGATTTTTAACTCCATAAGACCAATGTTAAAAATTTTTTAATTTCAATTAATGATTATTACGAAATAAGATATTTCCTGTCATATAGGAAAATGTAGCACCTGTATTTATATTCAATTCAATTAATTTATTGTTTACTTTTACAATACACTGTGTTGAACATGTAAATTTAACTAAAATTAAACTAAAACTAAAAGTACAATGTACTAAAAATACTTCACATTTTTCCAAAAAACGGCCTTGTTGGACGCCTGCTTTAGGTTTCGTGGCAGTGCTTTGTGAAGCCGGAACGCAGCATACCTAGGCCCATGCTCAAGGAGGATCAAACGATGGACGGGATACAAAAGGTTGGATTTGAATCTAGTGTTGAAGACGTGGTTGCTCCTGTCATTTTCAAAAAGTTTTGGATTATTTGTGAAAAAGAGGTTTGAGAAATATAAAGTGAGTTCAATGTTAGAATCTTAAGGGCTCTAAACCATGGTTTGCAGTGGTCACTTCTCGCCAAGACTAATCATTGAATTTTAAAGACCCTGATTGAATCCTTTGGATTCCCCCAAAAAATGACTCCATAGCTCATCAAGCTGAAAGCATAAACATAGTAGACCATGAGGCATGTGTCTGTCTGTAACTAGTAAGAGTCGCCTCAGGACAAAACAGACAGAGTTAAGTTTTAAGCAAAGTTTGTCAACATGCTGGCTCCATTTAAATGTGAGTCAAGGAGGCCTAAGTATTTTGTTGTGCTGGATGATTTAAAACTAAATTGGCCATTTGATTGTTTTTATCCCAGAACTAAGCTATTTGCCAAGTTTGAAGGAAAATCGTTCGAGCCGTTTTTGAGATTGGTGTGCACGCATACAAATATACATTACTCGTATTAGAGTATAGGATATAAGTCACCTAGTATTTAGCTTGAGGTTTGAAAATTCAAACAACAAAGGAATGTCCAACGTCATAGATTAATGGTTAACCTCAACCATTCTCCTCACAATAATTTTTTTGGATCAAACATACAGTATCATCTTGGAGGCTACTAGCTGCCACAAAGATGATCAGCAGCACTCTTTTAAGAAACCGTCGATCGTCAAGAATAGCAAAATAATATTGCTTTTCCGAACGCAACACTTAACTTAACTTCATCGTGAAAGGTTGACACAGGTACATAGATGATCATACACACAGTACCGCCATACAGACCAATGATTACCATCATGCCAGGATGGACGGTCTGGTGGAGCCTAGTTGATTAAGCCAGCATTAGACACATGTATCAATCACTGTCAAGTCCACCTGCCGTCGTCCGTCACTGCGTGATATGCATGATATCCGTGTGGCGTGGTGTTGAAATTTGAAAAATAAATAAGGTTTAAATTCTTATCTTAATGTTTTACCTTTGATAGAAAAATGTTTAATTTCAGTCGCGTAAGTAAAGTTCACCTTGTTTACAGACCAATTCTATATCAGGAAATCCCTGAATTATCTGAAATGAGACATTTATATCTCTTTTACATAATAACGCTGACAAGTTTTAAAACTATAAGGCAGCTAAGAGAAAGAGATGACAACGTTCATTTTACTCATAAAGTCAAGGAACTTGAAATATCACATCAGACTTGGCAAATTTATAATATTCTATTTAACAACTATTAAATATTATTATGTTAATAATTTTTTTGTCATTAAAAATTTCAGCTAATGTCTGAGATTGCGAGGTAACTATTATGAGTATCTTAAACACTTATTACATATGAAATAGTAGGCATATTTTAAAACAAAGTATATTTACTCATTGATTTCCCAATATATTGTCATATCTTACTTTCCTTTATTGCTCAGGTGTCGGGATGAATCGTTCATAGATTTTTTTCCGATTTTCATTCGGAATGTAATGTGGTGGGTCGAATTGGGCAGGGACATTTTGTTACCTTTAGTCATAAAAGAAAGAAAGGTAAGATAAACAATCAATCGCTCAATACCAGTTGCTATTCAACCATGTAGTACGCCCATGTAGTCTGGCTGATAATCTCATTCCATACTCTATGGTACAATCAGCTGTGTTGCTGGCCGATAGAGGGATTACAACAGCTGATATGAGCGATGGCGGGGGGAGGGGAAGGGGATAAGTCCTGCATTGTTGTATTCGTCAACAATGCCAATTCGGATCCGAACTTGGAAAACAATTAGGGGTTTGAAAATGGTTTTTATTCTAAATATGAAACATTGGAAATGGATTTAACGAATTATCTGTCAAATATAATGAAAAATGTACACTAACCCGTCCACAGTAATACAAGATAGTATCAAAAGATACATCAAGTTGTTTCCTGGATTGTTATGCTTTTGAAATTTAGTTGTTAATGATTACTAGTCTTATTATTATTGCGACATCAGGTTAATATAAAATAATTTATGAATTATATCAAAACACGTTAGAAAAGATACCATCGAATAGGAATTTGCAATTTCCTGCACGAATGAAGTTAAATTGAACCAACAAGAGATTGAAATACGATTAGAAAGATTGTTGCTTCGGTCAACTCAATAGGTTATCAACTTTTAAAATGTAGTTTTATCTGTTACCCATTACATTTTTTTTACTATTTAAAGTGTTAAAAAAGTAATACAATTAGTACAAGGTATACGGGACTGACCTTATCCCTTATCCATATGATCTTTACTGGATGTTTACAAATCATGAAAGATACACAAATACTTATTGACTTACACTGTATATAATAAAAAGCTATTGATAATATTGATAATTTTTTATTAAACAAAATTCACACTGATTTCAAAAGAGACAATATTGTAATTATGTACCTAAGTGATAACGCTCGTTTTAGTTCAATGTTACTTACTTCAAAGCTTTTAATTTAATGAGTTGAGAATTATTCATTAGCACTTAGATCTTCATTTTACTTTAAACTACTCTGAAAGAAATACTTGACGAATCGAGAGTGTACTTTTAAACTCAATTTTCTCATGAATATTAAGTTAAAATTTGCCATATTTAATGAAAAATGCTTCATGTTGTTTTTTTCTCAATATATACTACTCTTAAACCGCCCTTATTAATAAAAATTAAAAATCTTAAAATTCCTGAAGAAAAAGTTAGGTTTCACTAGGCCCTAACCGAAAGTAGTAAGACAGGCTTTTTCCATAAACTAGTTACTACTTCAATGTGGCAAACTTTCGTTTTTAATTTTACTTTCCAAACTTTTAACACCTAATGATATGAGTGGACAAAATTTATTGTTACGGATTTTATCAAAAGAGTACCATTATTCTGTTTTAACCTGTTAAATATTAATTAATAATTAAACAGTAATTGAGCTTACAATTAAAACTGCCAATCAACTGAATAGCTAACTGTTTTCTTCTATATGAAAACATAAAAAACATTCTTAAAAGTCACTTATTGTTAAAACTACGTTACCGGACCTTTACCAAACTTGAAGTGTGGTTACAGACACAGACTGTATATTATTCGTTTATCTCCAGAAAGATAAAACCATGATGGAAGTTTCAATAAAGGGAGCTACATGATGCATTAAACGCTGCACAATTGGTTACCACATGATCTCATGATGGACTGCCTTATGTCGATCACTGATGTACGCTGAGCTGGGAATAGCAAAGTCCTGATGATGTTTATTGCTTAAAAAATGGAAAAGGTTGTAAAGAAATACTTTACAATCCATATTCCACACCAAAATGTTCTTTTAAAGCGTATATTAAATTTTGAATAACATGTAAAATTTCTTCAGTATTCGTCCTTTTGTCTATATTTGATTTTGATTTATTACATGATGTTTTGAAAAGTATCGTAGTTATCACTTGGATGAAAACCCACAGAATGATTTATTTTTACTTGTCAATTTTTTTAAACTAAAAATAATTAGCAGGTTTGTGAAAATTTCATCACGACTATTTGACAAATACAAAATGTTTAATGGGCACTACTTAAAACGTCAGGCTGTCACCAAGTCACAGCCCAGGGTCTCTTTCGCTGGTGACGTCTGTTCTCTTATTTTAACGTCTGTCAGCCAGCTACAGCCGACAATATTTCATGGCTGTCCGACGGGCTTCGTTACCCACAGTAATTGTAAGGTAAATTTCCTTTTCTCTTTTAAAAATACGTTAAAAAATTTATTTCATAGTGGATATTCACCGTTCTCAATTAAAGACATTTAGATATAATAATTGCGGTGTTAGTTTTAAAATGTCGCATCATAGAGCAAGAGTAGACAATGAACAATTTGTATTGTGAAAAACACTATAATACTTCGCGGAGAACCTAAACTATTTTCTACAGGGGAACAGCTTCAGATTCGGAGTATTTTAGAATAGGTCGACTATTATAATAATATTACAGCATTCGCCTTTGCACTATAGTATTTGATAACCTTTCAGAAACCTCAATTTTAAATGCGTGAAAATTAATACTTAAAAAATTATCATAATTTTAAATACTTGTATATTGTACTGGACAATAAATTCAATTTCGTTTTAAAATGTATTTACAATTAAAAAGCAAATTCTCATTGAGACGATTCACATTTACTCAACGTAATTGTATAAATATACGTACTTTTTGAACGACTCGACAAACGATCTCGTCCGAAAACATGAAGTTACAAAATCGACAAACCCGTCACGTTTCGGGCTGAAGGGAAAAGTCGGTGAATTCTATCGTTCGGTCCCATTCAATCCGCGGACCATTGTACAAGCAAGGGTTATTTGTTCTCTCTAGTTTATATTATGAATGCCACACACGGTTTGCACAGTATAATTTATCATTCCACTTTTCAATATATGGCTTATATTTACGTACTTAATTTTTAAATAATTTATGAAAAAACGTTATTTGAAAGTAAAAGTTAACATTACTGATTATATAACTTTAAATGGCACTTTAAAAATTAGGTTAAATTAGTTGTAGAGACAATGAATAGTACTTAAAAATTTAATTTTTGTATAATAAACAGAAACTTGGGTAACTTCCGTCGGACATTTGGAATTAAGTGACATTTTTATTTGAAAACCTCTCCAATACAGAAAACCTTAATACTCAGGATTTCTGCTTTCCTTAAATTAAATAAAAAGTTTCAAAATTTCAGGTGTTACTTGCTGAGTACGTAGATATGATGTCAAGGGTGTTTTTTCCAGACAAAGCTACTTTCACCTTATATTTTTATGCTGAATGCAGGTTAATATTGTATTATTTATCCATTACTATATGATAATCACGTCAAGGGATTGTGGGGCTAATGTGACGGGCGACACAGCGGCATACATTATTGCGTGGGATCAACTGACATGCCCGCTCCCCAACCGCTGTGTGTTACTTCATTGTCGTATATGATACCTTGATTATAATATGTAATACGGCTGTCTAATTGTTAAGTAATTCTAATTTATATAGATAAATAGCAATAATTAATTCTACCTCATTTTCATACAATGAGTGTCAAAATATTTAAAATTTACAGTTGTAGAAATTTGCAATTAAAATCGTATTTCACTAAAAAATAAATAAATGTATAGCGGTGTTATAATTATTGTCGTAGTAACATTTTTTATCGTAATTTGATGGTCCTATCACTCACTCGGCGTCGCTGAGGGGTCCCTGATTAGGCATCCCCTCCCCCCCGGATAATAGATGGAGATAAATAAACACACTTTTCTCGTCTGTCAGTGAGAAGAAGATGAATTAACCAGGATCAATCAAAGTGACGACGGCGGCCGGTCTGTGGAGAGGCGCTGCAAAATTGATAGGATAGAGTGTTTAGGGTGCATTTGTACCGGCGTTAACGTAACTATATTATACCCGTGGTAAAAATATTTCCAAACCAGACGAAATCTGCAAATGTATTGTAAATATTTTTCATTACAAAATAGTAGTGTCAAATTGTTGGTGCTGGCCCAGTTCAAGGTCACCTGAGGGATGACGTCATCGAGGTCAATGACCTCACCGATGACGTCATCGATGACGTCATCGATTGCGTCATCGATGACGTCATCACCAATGACGTCATTTCTATGACGTCACACCCATGACGTCACAGAAATGACGTGCTGATGACGTCATCACCCCTTACGTCATCAAAATGACGTCACCGACGCCACTGAGGTCAAGGTCACGCCGAAACTTAAAATTTTTTGGCACTTTTGCCGTTTCTCGCACTACGCTCCGAGGTTCAGTCAGAGTCCCCGTGACCTTGACCACTTGGAGCGAATTTTCGACGAGAAACGGCAAAAGTGCCAAGTTAAACTCGAGTTTCTGACATGACCCTGCCTAAATGGGCAATCGGTTATCCCTCAGGTGACCTTGAACCAGCACAACACCAACAATTTGATATTACTGTGACCTTGAAAACCTAACAACGGAGCGCCGACACCGATGCGCACCCCACGACAGCCACCGAGTGACTGACTGTCAGGCTCTGTGTACTCTAGGTATATGGGGAAGTGGAGGGGGAAATCTCAAGGTCATCCAAATGGAGTTTTAAAAAAGTTGAAGAGTAGAAAGACTACTCTTGTGCTTCCTGGGCGACCTCATCAATTTCCAACGGATCTGTAAACCAATCCGATCTGTAGCGGCAGGAGTCCAGAAAACAGGTGCACCACCCATCAGGTTGTCCGTAGCACTTCCGACAATTGGTAAGATTGGAGAAATGAAATTTAATACACCGCTGCGGACAACAAGTGTAAAAGTAGTTGGATTTGTAGATTTTGAAAGTTTGTAGTACCGGTGGTGGCAGCTGTTGGTTCTTGCATCTACACCTGCAACATCCGAAGCATTCACATTGCCGGCAGGCCAGCCCGTCCACTTGCCATCTTGGTAGTAGGAAACACTTGCCCTCGCAGCAATAGGTTGTCCCTGTCTCTTCCTCCCAAAGCTTCTTTGCACAATGGACGACGCCTTGTATCTCTAAACACTTATGCTCGCAACATGAGACACGCTTAGTTTCCATACTTGATGTTGCTTTGGCGAGGGAGCAAGATGAAGTGATGCCGTGGCCAGCAGGAATGGAGCTTATATAAACTAAGGTGAGTGGAGGGGGAAAGGTCAAGGTCATCCAAATGGAGTTTTAAAAAAAGAAAAGAGTAGAAAGACTACTCTTGTGTATCTATAGCGATTTCATTGATAGTGAGTGCTTCTGTATGCCAAGTTGATCTGTACTGACAGGCTCCTAAATAATGTTTGCAAAAACCTGCAAAATGATTGTTGCACAATTTGCAGCCAGTTAGCTGTTTTAATGTGAATTCAATGCAACGTTCAGGGCAACAAGTGTACTTATGCCCTCTCATCTGGTACACATGGAATGTCTTCAACTCAGGCTTTGGCTTCTCCCAAGATTTGCACCGACACATGCATTGTCCAAAAGCTTCACACTTTCTACAAGCCAGTCCATCCACCACATCAATGTCATTGGGCCATGAAAAACACTTCTGTTTGCAACAGTAGTTAAGTTGACTCTCCATGTTGCTGCGGCGAAGGCGCACGACGAAATGATGCTGTAGTCAGTGAGAGCGCAGCTTATATAAACTAAGGTGAGTAAAGGGGAAAGGTCAAGGTCATTCAAATGTAGTTTTAAAAAAGATGGCTAGTCGTCCTCGTCGTCTGTAGTAGTTTCAGATGAAGAACCAGAGTCGTCTGAGTCCCTTGCTGGTGCTCCATAGATAAAGTGTATTTCTATTTTAAAGCGAAGGCCAGGATCTTCCACCATCAACTCCTTCAACCTATTACATACCACCTCCACTTTGTACACATTGTCTATAATCAACACCCAAAATGTTGGGTGAATAAAACGTGTGGATGAGTCAGCTTCGGCAATGGTTATTTCTTTCGGCGCTATAGGAGTGTACAGATGTGTAAAGTGTGGATGAGGCTGGCTGGAAGTTAAAGGTTCTGAGTTGATCCTGGTCGCATCAAAATCCAATTCCATCCCACATTCAACGTCACGGTTCTCGTTAAAAACATATTGCAATTTTTGGCGTAACATTTCTAGTTCTGTCACATCTTGCAAATGAACGGTCCACCACAAGGGAAATGCTTCGTCCGTAGTGGAGTCAACTTCAACTTGAGAAGTAGCCTCGTTCGCCATGGTAGCTAAGGAAGGAATGAGGTGAGCCGCAGACTGTAGTAACAGTATTGAAAAGTAGAGGGGGAAATTTCAAGGTCATTGAAATTGAGTTTTAAAAAAAAAATGAAGGAGTAGAGGGGAAAGGTCAAGGTCATCCAAATTGGGTTTTAAAAAAAGAAAGAAGGTCACTCCCCACCAGCCTCGTCGTTGACCTCCACATCAGATCCTTCATAGGGGTAAATAGGTGACATTGGGGTATACTCTGGTGACTGTTGAGTGTTGTCTCCATCCTGCTGCAGTGTAACTCTCGACCAATCATAGTCCAAATTCATTTGAATTATGATTCCAGGGTTGTCCCGGAGTATCTCCTTCATCCTTTGGAAAATTGTCTCTAGATAGTGCACACTGTCGATCGACAGTGTCCAACCCGTACTTGTTCCAACATCGGTAGTGGAGTCTGCCTGGGTGATGGTGTTGCTGTCATCCATGGTTGCCTGCTGAACAAGGAATGATGCTTGATGTGAGGCTCATGCAGGAACATGGTGGGGGGCGTGGTGGAGTAGTGGGGGAAGTTTCAAGGTCATCCAAACGGAGTTTTAAAAAAAAGGAAAACCTACAAAGTAACATTAAAACTTTCCAATTGATGGTGGCGAGCGTTTTCTTCTGCAACCTTGCCGACACATGTGACTATGCCATACAGTATGAAAAGTACAACCATAATAAGGCCGAACAATAAAAGATAGCCGTTGACTATCATGATATTTTCTGAGTGGATCTGCTTTCTTCTTATCGCCCTCTCCTGCATCCTCTTCTCTAACTCGTGGACGAAGTCACAACATGCGTGAGGACATCTTTCATCTGTTGGTAGGTTTGCCATTGTTGATGTTGTCGATGTGGCTGTAGAAGATGGAATGAGGTTTCCAATTGCGATGTGCCATGTACACCAATAGTCAAGTGGTGGGGGAAGTTTCAAGGTCATCCAAATTGTGTTTTAAAAAAACCTATCTTGTTACTGAGCTTATATGTCAGTAACAAGATAGGTGTTTTTGCTCTTTTACTTCTTTAATATAATGAAAAAATATACATATTCTACAATGGTTAGGATAAGAAATACAACTGCTAGTCAGCTGAAGTAGTCCAAGTTGTCTGGCTCGGTCTTCATGGACGCTGGTGAGGAAGCCGTCGAGGAGTGTCCAGGCTCTTCCTTTGACTGCCGGGTGTTCCGTATATTGCAAGCGTAAACTTGCACATTTATACGGTAGCCTCGTGCCACCATCAGCTGCAACTCCTTGTATAAGTCGTTTAGCTCCTGCTGAGTCTTGATGTTCACCTCCTCGTAACTTGCGCAACTAACGTTGAGGGACATCCTGATGTTGCTAGGTTGGCTGCTGGAGTAGAAATGAAGCCGAGGCACAGCGTTTGGAGGTACATGGAAAAGTGGTGGGGGTGATGGTGGTGGGGGTATGGAAGATGCAATTAAACACTTCTAAACTTTTTCCATTGATACAAAGGGATGGAACAAATAGCACAGGTGTCCTTGTAGTTTTCAAATCTAAACATTGGTGCTAGAAATCCAAACTGTTTTCTACCACCTTCCTGTACGAACCGTCGAAGGTCTCTGACGGCAGCATTGCCACAAGGCCTACAAAACTTTTCCCCGTCTTGGAACCTATACCAGGAGTATCCCGAATACCCTCTATTATCTTTCTTGTACTCCTCGATATCCTGCTTTACTGTTATAGGGATATTATCTCGTAAAGCCGTCTGGAATAAAGATGCGTCAGTTATAACTCGTTGTAAGCAAAGCTCGTACAAGGTGCTCATCGTTTGCTAGTTGGCAACAGACTGACCGTTCTTTGCATCCAAGCAGGTTTGAATCCTAGTGCGGTAGTGGGGGTAATTACGGTAGTGGGGGTAGTTGTGAAATGCAAAGGTCAAAGGTCAAGGTCACCCGCGAAGTTTAAAAAAAAATGCAACATATCAATACGTGAAGTCTGTCACATATTGATATGTTGCATTTTTTGTTTTTTTTTTATTTTTTTGTCTTTTATGATTCGTTTATTTATAAAACATTACAACAACAACATATGTACAACATTAAAACTTAAATCTAACACTGCTGCTTGTCAGCGATGTGGATGGTCAACTCTGTAGAATTGCTACCCGTGCAGCCGTGGGACACCAGGTATAGACACCCGGGTTGAATAGAGCGAAGATCCTCGTTTTGTAGAAGATGGACGAATCTCTTGGGCAGGTACACCTGGAACTTTGGTTCATCCCCCGGAGTAAACGGTGCCTCGCTGAGACTGCAGCAGATGGCCTCCCCAACTGTAGTCTCCATCTTCTTCATAGCATGGATTATGTAGTGCTTCTCGTCTTTTAGTTCCGAGCACTTCTTTACAGGTAATATTGTTGACTTGGAGTGAGCATTGAACTGCTCGACCAAAGTCTGAAGGAACTGGTGAGATGCCATGGTCAGGTTACAGATCGTCTTCTTGCTCGGAGATGTTGTCGTCTCGGAATCTCGAGTAATACTCATGCCAGGTCCCTGTCTGCTCCCCACTTATATACTCTCCGTTACCCCCACCACTCCCCAATTCCCCACTTTGAAGGTAAGAGGCGAGTTTATAGGCATTTTTTAAAGCGCAATGTCTATCTTTATCATGTTCTGGGCTTTTTGTACAAATACATATGGTTTCCAGCATGTATTGATAATTCTTATCCAATTCCACATCATTAACCGGAACATGAGTAAATCCTTCGATCCATCTTTTCTTTTCCAGCCCCTTTGTGTAAATATTGGTAAACTTGTCTGAAAAGTGATGCATAATGTGATACAAGTCCGTGTAACTTGTAAAACCATCATACCAATCGATATGATGGAAGTGTTTTGAAATCCATCTGTTGGTAGTAGCGGCTTTACTAGTTAAAGACGAATAAGAACATGGTGGTTTAAATAAAAACGAATAAGGAACACTTGTATTCATGTCCAAAAACACAAGTTCTTTTATAATGAATCTATCATCATTACCACGAAACGCTTGAAACTCAATAATACCAGGCTTGGACTTTACTTGTTGTTCTTCTCCCTTGTCCATTTTGAAGGTCACACGTCTGCTCATTACGAAGTCAGGAGGTCAACTGATTTCCACACCACGGTAGGTACTACTTTTATACCAGGCCGTACAGTTGTTGGCGCGTTGGTGTATATTTAACGTGGGCACCGTCCCCAATAGGCCTAACCCCACAAAATGTTGGTTATTGTTTTAAAAACTAACCATTGTCATTTAAGTTTCCATCTTTATATTTTCCTTATTTTCATTTTCATCACTAACACTTGATTCTTCTCCTCCATCTTCCTCTTCTTCCTGTTTTACTGATTTCTTATGTAGTTGAGCGTACTTTTCCAATTGTCTCCACATTTGTACTTCATGAGGAACTCTATTAAATATAGAAGTATCCACAGGTCCGTATAATATAGGTGCGTCCGGTTGTTTGTCCAATGTGTCTTCCAGATAATCTTTAATAATCGAACTTGAAAACACCAGTTGTCTCAAGTATCTTGTTATAGGTTCAGTAGCACAAGTTAAAATGAAAAACTCCTCTCGATTAAGTTGAATTTTGTTATCATGTCTTGTTGTGTCTCTAAACCGTAGCTGATGATCACCACGTTGTTTAATGATATCAATTTCCACATTTGAATCCAAAAGTCCTACTCTTGTCTTTCTTCCAAACATGTTACTACTTAAATAGCATTCTAGTAGATGCAAATGTTTCATAAACGATTCCCAAGCACTGTCCGTAAACAAAATCATTTTGGGTCCATGAGTTAAAATTACAGTAGGGGAATAATCTGTAGATTTCATAACACCGATTAAAACACTTTTATCCAAACTGGAAGAGATTGGGTAAAATATTCGCAAAAATACCTCACTCAATATGTTTGGAGAAATATTATCTTCAATATCCCTTTTTCTCTTTTGTATAGTCTTTCTTCTTTTACCTTTTTCTTCAACATTATTACTGGCGTGAAGTTGTCCGCAAACGTTTTGTTCACCTCCTTCCTGGTGACCTTGAGGATCTAAAAACTCAGATATCTCCTTCTCAATATCTACCACATTTTCAGGTGTACCACTAGGAGAAGCCATATTGAATACGATGCTACCCATACAACAGTAGGCAACAAACTGATGAGGAGCGGTCTGTACGCTCTGCTTTTATACTCGCGGAATGAAACAAAACCGGTTCTTACAATACATTTTTAACAATTCCAGTTAAAGGTGTGTATGTTACGATTTTATCATGTAGAATTAAACAGTATGCAGTTGTATTAGCCGGTATAGCATCGTTGAATTCCATTTCTATTTTTATATCCACACTTGAAGACTTTACTGATTCATTTTGTTTAGAACAATCGATTACAACTATTGGGTAGGCATCGAAATATTTGTCAGGTGGTAATAAAGGTGTATTTGTTTTACCGTAATATGAACTTTGGAATCTCGCGTACATATCGTACAATATACTGTATTTTTTCTTAGTGAATGACACATTTAAATTGTCGTATGGAAAGAATTGTGAATTTAAATAAACTTTAATATTTTTCAAGTCACAATGATCAAATTGTCCTGCATGTTTAGTAATGTCGTCTCTTCTACCTGTTTGTAAACCAAATATAATATATCTGGCTCGTTCTACATAATTCGATGTTTTAACAGTCCAAGTGTGTCGATCCGTAGTAGGTAAACTGGGATGCTCATGAAATTCCCAACTTCTAAATGGAATAACAATATCACGATCGGCTTTTAATTTTCTTAAAAGTAGCATTCTATGCTCGTCAGCCAATTTAACATGTGGAACTCTCCATACAATTTTGTCTAATTTTAATTTCCATTCTAAAGTCGCATCTGTAGTAGCATCTGCAGCTTTAATAATGTCTTTATCGTTAGAAGATCTCAACAAAACTAATTCTTGTTTAACGTTTAATATTATTTTCCTATAATCTTCAGCAAAACCAAGCAGCAAACGTAATGGAATATGAAAATCAAAATATCCATTTGGATTTGGAGTGATCGTGTCAATTGTAGGTAATACCCATCCGGCAGGTTTAAGTAAATTGGTTTCATTGGGTGTTATAGATGTTAATCCTTTTAAAGTTGTCGTAATACCTACTTTTTTAGTGGAATCAACTGTTACACCTGATATTTCATATCTAATTTCATCAAATAGGAAAGCCATAGGATTATTTATAAATGGAACTGTTGTACCAACAGTAGTACCGTCCTTTTTAGTAACTTGTCCTTCAATATATAAGTAACTTTCACATGGTAGTGTGTAAATGTCTTGATTTTGTATGGGAATACGAATTTCATCGTTATTGTTTAATTTCGATGAAGTGTAAGGGTTGTGGGTGTGATATTCTTTTTCCCATAGGGTTTCGTCGAATGTTGGACCCTGCGCTATATCCAGTATATCCATACTCGGTTAATTTTAATCCAATTCTCTCTAAGAAACGAATGTTCTCGCGTGTTAACTCCTCCACAGCTGAAGAGCTACTAATGCGGTTTCCCGTAGGTTGTTCGCTTTTAAATGTTAAACCCATGGTTTTGTATTAAAGTGTCGATTTTAAATGTAATCTAATCGTAATAGGCTCTTCTCTGAAGTCTACCAAGTTACCGTCTTGATCCAATACGCTCAACACGATGTCTGAAATGAAAGTGGTGTTCAACGGTAGATATACCAGGTTTTGTGGCTTTTCAACAATTTTAAATCCAGGTGGTACACTTGGGTAAAAAGTATGTATGATGTGGGTGTTAGCCCCATCCCTGTAAGCACCTTGTATAATGTTACAAGTTATGTCTATACTATTGACTTTTAATATTGTTACTGTTTTCTTACCGGAATGTGTTACATCTGGTTCTAAAACAGGCTCATCGTTGGAAAATCCTAATAAATCACCAATTGAGTTTGGTTGAGTGAAATCTATATAATATTTGGAAGTAATTTCAGCTTTCATCGTATTATTATTACCTTTTAATGTTATATTGTCTTTTCCCATTTTAGTTTGCAAAAATTCATTTATATGATCAATTTCATAAGAACCTGTGGGTAACCTGCACTCTTGTAAGTCTGTAAATTTTCCACTGGCATCCTTTCCCTTATAATAATGCAATACGTTATTTTTACCTTCCGTAACATTGGGGATAGAGTTGTAAGTTGTAAAATCCAATAGTGCCGCCTCCCAAAACCTTCCTTTTTGCAAGCGTAACGCTGGAAAAAGGATACTTCGTAAAGTGGACGATTTTCCTGTTAATGATACCGTATAGGAAGACATCTCAATAGTGACTGATACTTTTAGCTAGAAATTCCAAACATAAATGGCCGCATATTGAAGTATTATCAGGTTGTTCTCTTATATAGTTATAATATATGTTTTTAGCAGATTTAAAGTAATTTTGAAGTTCTTTTGGTGGTGGCAAATTACCGAAACTATCAAAATAATATACATTGTTATTTAGTTTCTTATAACAAACCCAATGGGTGCCAGGCCCTTCAGTATTATCCAAATTTACAATTCCAGTCTCATTTTGCCACATTTTCTTTGGTAAACTGTCTTTCATAAACACACCGCGGAAAAATGGTATTTTTAAACAGGAAATATATTTAAATAATTCAATATTGGTTAATGCTTTATGTGGTATGACCAATTGATTTCTTTCATTTAATATGCACGATAAGGTCTTAGGTAAAGACCTGCCCCGTTTTTTACCATTGACCACACGGTGGGCTTCTTCCTGCCTTTTCTTGTAGATCGTCGTCTTCTTTTTATATTTCCTCCATGTTTTCTTGTGGTTGACCTCCTTTTTACTCTCCTTCTCCTCCTTCTTCCACCTCCTACTGCTGTTTTAGCCTTCATACCTGCTGTTACTGCTAAAGCTGCTGCTTTTTCTGCTATGCTAGCGTCACTTGATTTTACTCGTTGCCAAGCTATGTCCGCAAGCTTTTTGTCAGCTATTGATCTATTTTTTGAATCGGCAAACGTGGAATATGCGATATCGTGTTCTTTACAAGCCTGATCTAACTTGTTTATGCCAGGATCGCCTCTTTCCAGTCGTTTTTTCAATTTAGTTCCTGGTCCGCAATACTGATAACCTCCCGGTATATGAAATTCGTATGGTAATGCGTCTATTGCTCTATTTACTATGGATCCTACTGGAATTCGTTTTAAAGCTTTACTTAACAGAGAAACCGCTGTGGACGTGATCCCACCTCCTCTCCTTACAGTGTCTCTATATGGACTGATGTACTGGAACGTCATTATTGTCCTTTTATAATCGCAATGTACAACTTATGTGTTACCTCTATGACAAGTTGGACATAAATGAAGTCGTTTATTGTGTTCTTTTATTAAATATCAAAATCACCCCAATCCGATGATCTAAACTTTTTTGTACGAGGGTTGATAAAATAGTTTTGAACAATTTCCCGTTTAATCCAAGTACCTCTCTCAGATTCCAACAAAGGAGTACGACCTGAACCAATACCAATATGATTGTATACATCAAATAATGCATTTCCTAAAACTTTTACAAGAAAATTAACAGTGACAGCATTATCCACATGTTCAGGGTCTTTAAGGTCTGTTATACGTTTATTATTACAAGTATACACTTTGCTATCCATTTGTGATAATGTGATAGCCTGTCCTACAGTTGCAGCATCATTTGCTTCTCTTCTTTGCGCCATGTTTGTTAATTTTTTATTACTACATATAAAAAACGCATAGTAATTATTTGGATCTAGATGTACTGTTTGTCCTAAGGCAGCCGCGTCTCTATCTGCATGACCCCATGACACATTTGATAACCTTCCATGCCTGCAATCCCAATAAGCGTTTTTGTATGTCAATAAACGAAATTTTTCATTACCTTGAATAAAGTCATCCCCTTGCTTTGATAATACTTCATCTCGTTTTGCAAATCCAGTTGTTTCTTGTTTTAAAGTCTCTTTCATTTGACCCACTGTTGCACCATCAGATGGTGCTGAACCATCTTTTACATTCGCCAAACAATTGCCAAGACAATCGATAACTCCCACATCACGTATGACACAATGATCTTTTATATATTTGAGATTTACAGCATCATTTTCATTTTTTGGATAACCTATATCGTTAATAACAAATTTATAAAAAGAAAATCCATCTTTTGTCTTTTCAGGTATCAAAGAATGTAAATAGCGTCTATTTACGCTGTCTTTTGCATCTTTAGGGTCATCTACGTTGGATATACGTTTATTGTTGGCACTATACGTTTTCCCATTGAATTTTAACGTATTTTTTAATTCAGATGACAAATAACCTTTGTTTATCGCATCACCGTTTTGATTTGGTTTACCAACGTTGATAATTCTATGATCTTCTGCGTCATATGTGTTATTTTGTAGTTTTAATGTTGGCGATATCTTTTCCTTTAATATTTTTAGATTTATTGCATCCTTTTCATCCGTAGGATCTTTTATGTTTTTTAACCTTTTATTACTCATATCATAATCTCCATCAGGTGTTTGTGGTAAACCAGCACTTCTTTTTAAACTATTGGCATAATATAACCCATCCGAGGAGTAACGTCCGAACTTGTCGACACTCATAGTGCAACTGAATAGTATTCTAGGGAGTAACGCATTTTTATGAGATTACCCCACGGTTTCGGAGTTCATCCACTAAAGCCACCCATTCGTTTTCCAATCCAGTATGACCCGCTTCTTTAGCTTCATGTATTAGTTTCATTCTATCCACCAATTTATTGATATTATTGTAATAAATCACATTTGTGTTATATAGTTTCTTCATTAAACCTGTACCCGTAACGGACTTACTTCTTTTTCTTCGTTCCTGAGCACTTACATCCAAAGTGGATGCCATAAATCTTCGTTTTACAGGTTTTCTTTGTGTTAACGGCATTGTTTGTCTTCTAGTTGGTATTAACTTGGATACAAATTCTTTATATTTTAAAGACTTAGATCTAAAAGGAGGCTGGTCAGGTAAATACTTTCTCCTATATGCATTTGTCTGTTCCAAAATATTTTTATATGCTTCCATGTCTTTTTCTTTCACTACCGATACTGAAGGCTTATTTTCAAATAATAATTCAAATAATCCTTTTGTGCCCTTATACCTTTGATCACCAATGACAATATTATCATGTTCGTCAACGTTTAACGGGCTATTACCTATCATTAAACCGTCTTCTGTTAATCTCGCTCCATAACTATGGTAATTCTTATTAGGAATTGTTCCGAGTAACATTTTTACCATGTATTTCCTTCCTAAAGGTCCTTTGTTATGAATGTTTTCACCCAATAAGCTTATGTTTGACGGACCTTCCCTTGTCTCTTCTTCTTTTTCCTCTTCACTAGCAGTTGATACAACTTCATGTCCTCTTTTGGCTTTTACTTCATATAAATCTTTTATTCCACTATAGTCCGGTGATTCTAGCTCTCTTTCGGGTTCTCCACCGGTAAAACCACTATACGTAGAGGATTCCAGGTCTTCATCACTAAAATCTTCTGATTTTACATTTTCTCTTTCAAACTTCGTAATAGGTGCAATCGCATCTCCTTCCAATACAGGTTTAGCAAATTTTTTGTTTAATTGTTTCAAGGGTTCGGTAATAGGTTTAAAAGTAGATTCAAGGAATTTCTCCCTCTCGCTAATACCTAGTTTCAATGCTCTGTTTTTAGCCCGAATAGAATCACTAAGTGATTTTATTTCTTTTACTAATTTTTCTTGGTTAACCATGTTTGTAGCAAGACGTGTTGTACAACAATGAATGTGTTATACCACGTTTAATGTATTAATATAAATTTATCAAATCCTATCCTGTATCGACCATTGTTTAGCGGTTGTTCCTTCATAATTGTTAGGAACCCATACTTTTCAGCCCAAGCCTTTCCACACAACTCTTTAAATTGTTCAAATGTCATATCCGCATTTACATGATCAAAATATATATGTTTTAGGTTGGTTTCGTCCTGTTTAAATACAATTAACATGTTTGCATTGTCTCTAATAAGTTGTTTAGGTATTTTGCTGTAAGTTTGGCCAATATAAATGCTATCTATGTTGTTATGTCGACCCATAGCGAAGTAATTCCTTATTGTGTTTTGGTTTTCACAAGATACATCGTCGAATATAAACACGGAGAATGGTTTAGCTTCTTGTGGCTGCATGACACTCTCGCTTGCATTAAACTTTAAATATTTAACTTCAGGCACATTAGTCAGTATTTTTTCCAATAATTGATACTTTGGTTGTTGTAGTGATTTTGAAAATACATATAGATTGTTAAATCGTAATCCTTTAGGGTTTGTAATCAAATTGAATACTACATTAGTTTTTCCACAGTTGGAAGGTCCGGTAACCAGACAACGAACGGTGTTTGGTAACAAATTGCCATGTTTCCCACTATTGAATTCTGAATTATCCACTGTGAGTTCATCTATATTATTAATAGTAAAACTCTCTTTTTGTGGTACTATCTCCATCCTTTGTAATGGTTCAACCTAAAATGATTCTCTATCGTTATATCAAATCCTTTTTAGGTATCCAAGAATCTTCCGTCTTATTAAATCCTAACCATCGTACTTTGACCTTATCTTTTTTCCGTTGCAACACCTTTTCAACTAAATATACATCGCCTACTGTTGATTTTAACATTTCATGTCCATAAAACCCTCCTTCAAGCAATTGTCCTTTATTATCTTTTAAAATATATGTCTCAGGTACTGTAGGTTGTACTTTGAATACAGTAAAAACCTCATTGGTCCAATTTGGCAGGTATCTTTTACTGAATACACCTTTATATTTACTTATTCGCACTTTATCACCCACATTAAATTTTTTAGGCTTTAGTTTTTCAACTTTTGGTTTAGTATTCGTTTTTATACGTTTTAATACAAGGTTTTCATTTTTACTAGTTACTTGGTTTGGTTTCATCCCGATAGTCCTATGAAATTTGTTATTGTAATTGTTTATAAGTTTTGGTAACATATCAATCCATATGTGCGATCCTCTGTTGGAAAACATTTTATACATTGCACTTTTTAAAGTTCTGTTGAATCTTTCGATTATTGAAGCTTTTACCTCTGAATTGGTTGAGTAATGGTTTATATTGTGTTTTTTCATTAAATTTGCAAATTCCTTATTAAAATATTCTTTTCCATCATCTGTTTGTAAATGTTTAATAGTATGTTTGTCTCTTTGTATAGCTGTTTCCATTGCTTTTGTAACACTTTTGCCACTTTTATCTTTTAGTGGTAAAGCATCTGCCATTTTTGAAAAACAGTTAATAACAGTCAATATGTATTTATATCCTTTATTTTGTTTGCTATAAGGAATCATTTCGATTAAATCTGCTTGATATAAATCATTAATTCCTTTTATCACCGTATTTCTTCGTGGAAACTTTCTTCTTGCAGGTTTATGAAGTTCGTTGACAATTTGTTGCTTCAAGTCCTTCATATTGCAGGTTTCAATGTTTGTTGTATCACATGTATAATCACAATGAACGTTGTCTTAAATATTCACATCATTTATATGGGTCAAGGTCATCCAAACTTGTGTAAAAAAAATGGGGAACACGGCGTTGGACTTGCCGTGTTCCCCATTTTTTTTACGGAAGGAGAAAGGAATAAGGTCGAAGTTGTAGAAGGACGAAGAATAGGTTACTAGTTGATAGGGTTTAGGGAGTAATGGCCGAATGGAAGAGTGTGGATTTTGTCGGGCAAAATATGTCTTTTATCATCCCGAGCTGACAGTGCTTTTTTAATTTCGGTGACACTGTAGACTTGATGCTTGAAGCTTCGGATATTGTTGAATGTTGCTGATATCGTAGTATCTTCAAACAAACAAGTCTTGTAGTGGTCAAATGTTACGTGTTTTTTCAAATAAGATGTCTTCACTCCTTTTGCTTTTTTCACTGTCGGTGTGTTGTTCTCGTGGTACATCTTAAATGAATACAATTTTGCCATCAGCGCCACTATTTCTTCTAAAGGCATTCCATTTGCTTCATCTTTGAATTTTCCAATTACTTTTTTATTTTTTTCATTAAAATTTGGATGGTTCTTCGGATAGTCAGAAAAGTCGAAATCTTCTTTGTATGGAAAAGTCCTTAGGTCTTCATACATGTCCAAAGTCTTTATCCAGTAGATAAACGCGTCCGTATCCATGTATGCGACTCCAATGTTTTCCCTTCCGTAGTGTTTAACCATTTTGTTATAATGGAAATCATACATCAGGGTTTTACTTATGTCCAAAATCGACATACCTATGTATAACGGACGGTCCATGACTATTGTTGTTTTCTTCATACTGACAGCGACTAGATTTTCGTTTATAATCATGGATGTTCCGAAATTTGGTTTTTGCACTAATTTTTCCAATTTCCTAGGATCACTCACTAATTTTACATTTTTGTGTTTTCTTTTGTTCTCCAAGGTCTTCCCAAAGATGGCATTGTTCATTAATTTATAGAAGTCCTTTTCAAATGCTGTTGTCGCTGCAGCTCTTCTTGCAGTGTTGGAATCAATATATGGTTTCAACCAACAAGACTGGGTGAATTCAATTGCTCTATGAATTCTCACTATACGTAGACCCAATTCAAGAGCCTGTTGAACTACCCAGTAGTGAGCCACATAGCGATCCTTATTCTCCAAGGTCATCATCAATTTTGGCCATCTTCCTGTCGGTGAAACTTCAGTCTTGGCTAGCAGAGGCAAGTCGTAGTGATGGTCATGAAGGTGCTCCGGGTATTCAAAATCACAGTCCAAAATATAGCCTTTTGGACCATCCTTTGGAATCTGTGAGATGTCTCCGATGGTGGCCGGGTCGATCCACTTGAAGTCAGCGTAGGGAAGCGGATTTGACATTGCCCAACCATAAAGGTTGTTTGCATCAAAATAGCCAAGGTAGACCGATGGTTGTTGCTCGTCGAAGCCGGGGATGTACTTGTTGTTGGCTTTGACATGACGTGTTACAGCTTGTGTCAAACCGCCCCGTACACCAGATTCCATCATGAGCACCATATCAATATCCGTTAGAAGTTCCAGTCGACAGTTGGTTGACTTTAGCATAGCTTGCCATGCTAATCCTGGAGATGTGTACGAGTGTAGAGGGTCCAGTCCATAGGCGGAGAAGCAGGTGTTTCTGAATTCTTCCATCACATCGCACAGCAGAGTTACGTCCAATTTTATATAAAAGTCAGAATATTCCCCTAAGGTTTGAATGTTTAGTTGGTTCCAAACATTACATGCATGATTGTAGTCTTCAACGGAGATTTCACTTTCGTTTAATTTGCTGTTGAAGGCTTCAATCGGCGGTAGACTGGTTTCTTCAAATTTTTCTGTAGAAGTTATGTAATCGTAGGGGAACACTCCTTTCCGTAATACTAGGTCTAATTTATCTTCAGGTACAATTTTTCTGGTTTCTTTTAGGTCTTCTCTTCTTAGGTTCTCTGACAATTTGGCTAAACTAGATGCCATAAATCTGTAAGAGTCTACGAAGCGAAGTTTAATTTTACCTACTGTTTTTGAAAAGCTGATGTACTTTTCCAATGTTGTAGCAAGAACATCAATTTTACCGTCATCTCTTCCTAACTCCGGGATAATAAAGTGGGAGTCGTAGCCGCTAAGATTGTGTAAAACGACAGGAATAAAGTTTGGCAGTTTGTAATTTATATTGCATGAATTACAAGCAGCTCCTCTGTATAACCCTGTCAGGTGATCGTGATCTCTTACTTTTGGATTTTCTTCACTGAACATCTTCTTGCATAAATAGCATCTTGTCGCTAAGTTGTATTCTTCTTGTTGATTTTGGTTTAAAGGTTCCATAGGTACAATATTACCGAACAAGCGTTGAACCTTTCCAGCAATATCGTACAGTTGGTCTACAAAATACTTAGCGGCTTCTTCACCACGGTAGAGTATTGGAGTGGATGTTAAACCATAGTCTTGCAATTGGTTTTTAGACAAGGTTGATTTAACTAGTAAACAAAAAACTGTTGGGCTGATGCAACTGATATTTTGTTCTTCTAGTCACTTCGCCGTCCGGCAGCTCCTGTGGTACTAACGTTGATTCAAAAATCTGCATAGACCACTATTGGAATTCGGTATTGGTGAACTGTCTTGTTAAATTGGATACACGCTCGAGATGGTGGTGGCAGACTAATCTTCACTTCATAGTTCTCGTTGCAAAGTCCTTTATGTTCCAATAACCAGTCCAATCCTCCACGTCTTGAATCTTTCCAAGAAAAGCAGAAACATCTCTTGCAAACTGTAATCCTATTTACTCTTTTGGTCAATTGTTTTACAACTAAGGCTTCAAAGTCCTTTATCCATACATAATGGGAAATTTCACCCTTAGTTATCAATAGCAAGTCCGTGTGGTTTCTTTGCTCAACCTTTACTACCCGCAAAGGATAAACGTTGTTTGAATCATCCAGACCAAAAACATTCACTGAAACGCCAGGATTTTTCTTTTCAAATTTGTCTATGTCTTTCAATGTAACTGGGTAGGTGAGGCCTTGAAAGTTGTAGCGGTGTTCATTTTCGTAATATTCTCTACCAACTCTTTCAGGATGATCTTTAACATACTTGGTTAACATTGCATACTTAAAACATTCATTACCTTCATTTTGCACATTCCTACACGATTTAGTGTTTTGGATTTTCTTTGGTAAAGGGATAAAACTACTACCCCTTAAACCATATCCATGCTTGTGAACCCTTACATCCATACCTTCGATTGATGACAAAGTCCATCCAGATCCTCTTCCTTCATGTTCTTGAAGTTTTGTTATAAGTTCTTCCAAGCATTCTTCAATAATATCATCGATGTTGGAGGTGAAGGTAAGGGTTCGGTTTTTGGTAATGAACGCTCTCAATGCTGTTTCACCATCAGTATTGTTAAACATAGCCTCTAACACCATTCCAAATTTAATAAAATTTAGCCTTTGTAATTCTTCCCTCAACGTTTGACCAACAAGTTCCTTAGCCTGGGTTATGAATGTTTCCAATTCCAATTGAACGTTATTAATTTTGAAATGTGTTACAACTCGTCCTGGCAAGGCTGTGGTGCGCAGTTGTCTTACATCTTCCAGTTCTTCTTCTTCCATATCCTCTTCTTCGGTGTCCTCTTCTTCGGTGTCCTCTTCTTCAATAGGTCTTGTAGCAGTAGATGGTCCAGCACCAGCAAATTGAATCACACTAGGTCTTCTTCTTTGCATTTGCTGTAGATAGCTGTCGTAGTAGTCCATCTGCTTCTGGTGCTCTTCCAAAAACCGGTCAATTGAGTCTAAGTCTATTTCATCCATGGTAATATCTTCTTTTCTATCTTCGTCTTCATGTACTTCTCTGTGTATGGTGAAAAGATCTTCGTCTTGAAAGATTTCCCCACAAATGTCGCAAAGAGCCATTTCAAACAGTTTGGCTTTGAATGCACACTCTGTGAATGTCCACGAAATAATGAGCAGCGCACTCCACCGGGACCCTTTATATCCGAGGCAGATAGGTGGGGAAAGTGACGTCATATGGAAACAGGTTATCACTTATGTGCTAAATTTAGCCTTTACACAACCGTTTGTAATACATTTATCAGTAGGCTTGATAAATTGATGATATTTGGTCTAGATTCAATAATTTGTACAAGTTTTTTCAAAGATGTCTGTTTGAGCAAGTTTATGTAGGTCAAGGTCATTTGGAATTATTATTTTGAGCGGGGGATAG